>PTEX01000087.1:2116086-2284649 GCA_003342815.1 Eudromia elegans | reverse complement strand
CGCGCGTGTGAGCGTGTGAGCGAGGGCGTCCGCGCGCGTGTGAGTGTGTGTGCGAAGGCATCCGTGTGCGTGTGAGCGAGGGAGAGTGTCCACGCGCGTGTGAGCGTGTGAGCGAGGGCGTCCATACGTGTGTGGCCAAGGGCGTCTGTGCGCGTGTGAGCGAGGGAGCGAGGGCGTCCGCGTGCGTCTGAGCAAGAGCATCCACACGCGTGTGTGCGAGAGCGTCCGCGCATGTGCTGCTGTGCGGTTTGACGCTCTGTGATCTCATCCTGTAGGATGCGGCGCAGCGGCGAGGGCCGTGCGGGGTTGATCAGAGCCTGGTTTATAAACAAATCTTGAGGAAAACCTTCTTTTTCCAGTAGCAGTAGGTTTATTCAGGTGTCTGACAGCACTTCCCTCACTGCTTTCCAAAGTCAGGTGGTTAGTGCTTAAATTTGTGGTGTTCGTGTGGGTCATTTGTGACAAAGAATAATTCGAGAATAGGAACGTAGTCACTAGAAATGGTGATATTGGGAAGGCAAATAATGTCTCAGCTCGGTGAAGTGCGTTTTATTTCTTGTTCGACTAGGCTTCGACCTAGTGTCCCATTATGTGTCAGAATTTAAAGTAGTATTATTGCTTAATTTTCTTTTGTGTAAACATTAGGAAGCCTTTTCAGAAGTGCCAAATTCTCAGTCCTACTTTGAGAAGTGTTGTGTAGTTTACAAGCCTAAGTGGGTTAAAGGCTTTGGAACATGGAACTTAAGGTGTATCCTTTTGATCATAAAGAAAGTAGCAGCATAGTTTAAATTGATCCATGTTAATTGCCCATACAGGCTCTTTGAGCGTGTTGGAAGTATGAAGTAGAAGGTTTTAATTTAAAAGGTTTTAAAGGAGAAATTCATCTGTCTGCAACAGTTTTCCTTCTTGTTAAACTTGGACATGTATAGAAGTAGAACATGTCTTTAAAAAAATGCCTTTTGCCATGGCACAAGGGATTTTTCTCACACAATCTTTAAAAATTAGAAGTGCTTCTTTGCAAAGTGAAGTATGTTTCTTTTCCTGTGTTTTATAGGAAGTGTTTACTGTGTGATAATAATTATATCTTTTTACTTTTCGTGTTATTAAAGAGTTAAGAATGCTACCAGTCTTTTTTGGGGACAACTTACATTACTTTGTTAGATTATTTTAAAAGATTAGTTTAAAAATAAACTCTCTCTGTTTATAATAATAAACATAATAAAATAACGCTCTTGGGGTCGAGTTTTGATCTGTTCTAAAATTAGGCAAAGGTATCTTTTTTTTAAATCTTGTAATTCTTAAAAGCGAGAGCTCAGAGATAAGCAAGTATTTTACAAAGACATACTAGCAGCTCTGCTAGCAAAATTTGGCTGTAACATTTAAGCACTTTGGAACAAAATCAGTCTTCCACTGAATTTGGTTTTAATCTCATATATTTTCCAATTTTTTTCTGGGTTTCATTACTGCTGAACACTTTGTAAAAGCTATGATTGTTCTCCAGAGCATAAAGTTGTTAATATCCATCTATTGTTTGCTGTTAGCTGTAAAAACACTTACAATATTTTTATTAGCGAACAGCGGAGGTGTTTTTGATTTTTTGGTATGTTCTTTTATTGTTTTGTGCCTGACAATATGTGCAGTATGTGTGCTTGTGTTTCATGCCTCCGTACGCATTATCTCTTTTTAAGCAGTAAGAGCCATGTGCTCCAGCTGTTCTACGTATATCATTTTGCTTGTCGTAAGTGGAAATTTTGCCTAGTCTCAGAAGGCATTGGGGGCTCAGGGCGGATTGCAACCATAGAGCTTCGCCGCCAGCTGTACTCTACCTGTACACGGGCAGGTATTTGTATCATACACAGTTTTCCCAGCAGAAAGTGCCCCGAGTCCCTGCAGAAATAACCGTCTGTCCCTCGGCAGCCGTGTGAGTATCCGTGCCTCTGTGGCCGGTCAGCGTAGCCGTGAACCTCTTGAGCCAGTAAAGCTACAGGATATACATGTGCTTGTTTTGTTACGCTGTGTCAGCTGAGTTAAAGATTCACGTGCAGAACTTGGTGAATTAGCAAAAGCCAGCGCCTTCTTCAGAAATTTGAAGAGGAAGTGAGCCCATTAAGCCAACAATGGTTTGCACTGATTTTATATAACTTTTTTTTTTCATCAGCGAGAGAAACAAGCACGCTTCCTTGTTTTTCATGTAATTTAACTGCTGCGTGTGGTTTGTTAAAGGAGAACGGGGCAGAGCAGCAGCCTCTCGCAGAGGATGCTGCAGCAACTCTCTGCTGGGCTGCTAAGGCTCGATTGTGTGTCCGGGAACACAAATGCCTTTTAGTGAGAGTTCCGAGAAGCTGTGCGCCAGTGAGTTTCCTCTTCGAGTATATACTTTGGCCACGTGCTGCTTGTTTGTTTGTTTGTTTTTCATTTGTAGCTGCTAAACTGTGTAGAGACCATTTTTGGGAGATGTACTAGCCAACTAGCCATTTTGGGAATCTGGCTAGCCAACTGGACAAGCCCAATAGCAGAAATACTGAATGTTAAATACACTTGCTCTCTATATTAAATAGATGTGCTTTATTCATCTTGAAAAACATGGATCTTGGACAGCAGTTTCTGTTAGAACCAAATCCATTCAAAATTATTTGGAAAAGAGAGTGAGCAATACATGCAAGTGTAATGTATGGTAAGCCAGTGTGGTGTGCAGAGGCTTCCTATTGTATCGATTTTAGTGGTTTTACCTTCGGAAGAGTAGCATTTAGCATAGAGGTTCAAGTGTGCCTTTGAGTATGTTAAGATACCTGTTTTTCTGTAGCGAAGTGTTTAACTGTGCTTGATGAGAAAATGACATAGTTGTGTTCAGCTCCTGGCTGCTTTGGGTAGGTTGCTTTGCAGATCTGGTCTCAGTTTTTCTTAACTGCAAAATAAACCATAGTGATAAACTATGAGACACTTCTGTATCTACTGTTGATTAAAAATACACTCTAATGCGAAAATGCTGAATATTGTTAGAAATAGGTTAAACAAGGAGTTGGAATGAACTTCTTGTCTGCGTCTGTGCCCAAGTACTCAGTAAGATGTTGTTGTTAGGTTTTGTTATTCAGTTTAATCCTTCTCTGCTGTATTTTGAAAAAGAGTCTGTTAGCTTCCTGAATTTATATAGGTAGATATGCTGATTCAAAGTATTTCAGTTGTGTGTGCAAAAATAAAAATGTTGATATTAGTCAGTAAATTCTAACTGACTATTTTATTTTTCTCCTTAAATCAGAAAGCTTACTATGTTAAAATAGATTTGTAACTTTCTCTTGCTATCTTGTTATCTTACTAGGTGACTAACCCATCCTTGGGCTCACACTGAACACTTTCAAATACTTTTAAGCAATTATGGTAACATACATTTACAGTTAGGAAATATACAATACTTAATGCATGTCCAGATGTCTATTATAACAGCACTAATAAGTATCTCTTACTCTAGAGTTGTTGTACCACTGTTGTATATATGTAATTTAATTCTAGTTGTCAGACACTTTGCTGTGTTCTTGTGTATCTGGATGTATGTGTCTTATGTAAGTGACTGTTTTTGTAAAACACTTGATGATCGTGGTATCAGCATGGTACCACCAGTCCATCACTAAGAAATATTTTGCTTTCAGGCCTTACAGTAGAGTTTGTTTGTTTTGTGTAGGTTTTCCTTTGTAGAAGCAATCTGCTCCATCAAAGTTAATGGGAATTAGCTTAGAGTTTGAATAGTCAAGGATGTCTAAGTTAATTCTGTTTCTGTGTCAAAGAACCCCAAATTTTGCCTCACATTAAAGAACACATTGTTGAATTACTAGAGGAGGGAAAGTGTATGAGGAATAGAGGAATCTCTTGAGAAAGAACATCTGGCTGTATGCAGCTACATTAATAAAAACAATTCTGCTTTTTTAGCTCCTTTGAATTATTTTTGTTGGTGTCTAATGGCAATTTCATAGGGGAAGGGATTTTTCTTGAAGCAATATACCAGTCTATGCACAGCTAATCCCAGGAAGGTGTGAAACAGCCTTGTAAGGTAGATGTATGATTAATGGTAATTAGCTTTGTTGCAGTAGACACTGTAGTAGAACACTGTAAACACTGAACATTTCATTTAGCAGGGCAGAAAAAAACCTCAGGAAAGCGCTTTTCTCACACTGGAATATGACTGTGTATGAACAGCTGTTACTAATAAATTTATGGGGAATTTGTCACCATTCACCTTTCCTCTGCTGTGTTTATAAAAAAGTCTGACTGGTAAGAACCAAGAGCAAGAAAGAGATAGAAAAACAGAGGAAGGATTCGAATGTAGGAGGTACTAGGAAATCCTATATGCAGCATTTGGAGCATGAAGGAAGGAAGAGTGTGGAAGACTTCAAGTGTTGTTAACCCTGTGCAGAGAGAGGAGGTGCATTAGTCCTGAGGGGCATGAGTTGAAGTGACACTAAAGCTGTGAACGTTTTGGAGTTGCTGAGGAAGTTTCTAGAAGAGCACCAATGACTTTCCAAGCTGATTAAATCTGGGATGTCCTGAGAGCAGGCTGTTCCCCCAGCGCGTATCGTGCGTGTATGAACTGAGGTGCAGAGAAGCTCTCTGCGGGTTGCCTGTCGTCACAAAACAGAGCGAGCCACCACGCTGATCGGTCTGCTGGGGGAGGATCAGCCAGCACGTTCCTGGTAGGGATTGTATGGTTTGGGTAAGGCCCACGATGGTTTTCAGCCTACATTTCCTTAGGGGGAAGGGCAGCTGTAAGCACGGGGTAAATAAAGCAGTAAGACATCAGGAAATCCCTGAAAACGGACACTGTGCCTGCTAGAGACAAGGGAAGGGTGGGAGAGGCTGGGTCGCTGCTGCCTCGGCACGTGTGGGCTGCGTGTTGGCCTTTCCTTCTGATGAGTTAGTCCATCTCCTCTAAACACCAAAGAAGCATCTATTGGGAATGGGACTGGGCATCGGGCTTTGTCCCAGAGCGAATAGCTAGGTTAAGTGTCTTCCCAAAGTCCCATCTAAATTAATTATATATGCCCATTTGTACTGGAAAAGTATGTACAGGAAAGTACTGTGATTACTGATGTCCAGATGCTTTAGGATTCGCTGCCAGTTGCATGAGTCCACTGCAGGCATGTTTTCTTTCTCTCGGGGGAACCTGTGAGTAGAATAGTCTGCATTTGAAATACACATTTCCTTTCTTTTTTTTTTTTCCCTAAAAGCTCCTTTCCTCTACAGAGAGGTCAGGGCAGTTAGACTTCCAACTCTTTTTAAAGTTAGTTCAGAATACAGCTCAAACCTTGGTAAGCATCACCGAACGTGATCAGAAGTTTTCTGCTCGGTTTTAGCTCGAGGCCGTCGTTCGGTAGTGACCCAGTGTAGTCAGATGCGACAGAACCCGTGATGGATTGTGTCTCCTTCCACTTTTGGAAGTGAGGTACCATGTAAGAAAGCTGGATTAGGTCCGTAATGCAGCTTTGCAGTAGAAGAAACGTCCCTGGGACTGCTCTTTAGGACATGGGCCTTGCGAGGGCCTCGTGCTTGCAGGGCTTTCAAGCACCTCGTAGCTCTGCAGCTGCAAACTCAGAAGCAGCCTGGTAAACTTGGGCTAGAATCCTTGCACTGAGTGAGAACATTTACCTACGTTAAGGGAAGTTGCTTCTCTTGTCCTATAAACCCATCTTTTTTCTTTTTTTCTTTTTTTTTTTTTTTTTTTTAAACTCTTATGTCTTTAATTTTGCTGATTCTGTCACTGATATTGGGGAATGCTGGAATGCCAAAGCTTTTCCAGCCCACGTTTCTGAGTAAATGGGTTTTAGCCAGAAAGTCAAACAGAAAGTTTCTGTAGCAGCAACTGCTAACTTATAAGGCCAGAAGAATTCAAAGGCATAAAAGTTGGGAAAGATGCCACAATTCCTTTTGCTTTTAGGAACCTATCAGCCTTTGGAAAACGAGGATCAAATATGGGACATTTATTTAGCTGGGTGTGTTCTACTTTGTCTCATAGTCCAGAAATGCTAGCAAGAAAAATGAAATGGTGAAAAATGAATGAGTATGTCATGTATCTTCAGAAGGTTCCTATATTGCCATCCAGGTCTTGAGTGATTTGGTGTTTGCTCCTCTGGAGTGTGGTGTCTGTATAGATCTGAAATCAGGATTTTGATGATAGTGAAAATCTTTCAAAGGTGATTTGAAAAAAGGTCTATTTTTTTCTTAGACACTTGTTATAAGCATGATTTGCTGTGGGTAGAACTCAGTCTTCTAGGATAAAATAATATGGATACATCATCCTTGTGTGTATATATATTTATTTATTTGGTTTGTAAAAAGGAAGTAATAGTAGCCCAGAACCTTAGATGCTGTGCAAAAAGTAAACTCAAGGAATAAAATTAATTCCTTCTGGTTCTACATATGTTGCTATGTATTTAAATAGCTCTGATTGTTACTTTTAATTCTTTTTGTTGTATGTGTATGTGGCCAGTCCTGGCACTTGGAGGTATTTTCAGAGTGGATGACAATCTGTATGCCATTTTAACTTCCTATGGTTTTGCTGATTCTTCTGTTTTAATTAGGGCAGTTACAATTTATGCACCTGATCACCATTAAGAAAGATACCACTAACTTATCTTGGAGCGCAGGCCAGCAGGCAGCCCTCCAGGTGACTTGTTGTCACTGCTGACTGGGCCCCATATTGAAAGAGAGATTTAGAGATCAAAGTCCTTTATCTCCTTAGCATTTCCCTGATCCACCAAGTCATCTTTAAAGGGACCTCCTGCTCTGTGTGGGATTTTTGGCCAGGTATCGGACATCATGCCAAACTGTTTTCATGCAATTCCTTGTGAGAAACACTTTTAGATTAGGGTGGGCTTTTTTGTTTGTTTGTTTTTAAAGAGCAGGCTGTTTTCTTCCCTAGATGGGGATTTGTCTTTGGGGACCCTAAGATTCAGTCAAGCTGAAGCTCAGAGTGCTCTTTTGTAATAAGCAATTTCCTGGAATTAAAGATTTTATACCTCTTGGCAACCTGACTCCTGGTTGGAACAGTACTTGAGACTTCTTTTTTCCCTCCTCTGAATTTGCATGTTAGAGATAATGTTTCCTGTTTTCCTGATGGAGAGGATAATGTTGAGAAGCAATAGCGTGACATTTTTGTGCTGTGTTCGGTTTGTTCATTTACTTTGTTTATCTCAGTATTAAAACGGTAAATAAACTGAAATAGATAATAGCATTTACGCTAATCCATGGAAGATGAATTTCACTTAGGTGACTGTTTCTCTTGGTTTAGCAACTGATTTCATAGAAAGGAAAAAAACAGACCATTTGGAAGCAAGATTGCTTTTATCAAAATGTAAACTTGAGCTTGTTGCATAAATAGGACCAAAATCATTGTTTCATGGGATTTACTCATTTTTAACTTGTCGTTAACATGTTTGCTATTACTCAAGCATTAGTCTCTGTATTATTTTATTTTTATGGGAGATTGGCTTGGTCACTTTAAGCCTGTGATCGACCATAGGAGGTGAGGAACATTCTTTGTCAGGAACAGTTTTTAAACTCTTGGGATTTATTCATTTATTAATCATGCCTATTCTTATTATATACAAGGTGTTTCTAATTCAGTGGAGTTTGCTTCTGTGTTGAGATGTCCAGTAGAGTACTACACTATGAATTATTAAAACTAGTTTGGGTTGAGATTCATGGTAGTCTCTTTAAGAATTTAGGCTTTGCACCAAAACTAGAGAGGAGAGCTGTGAACAGAATTTACTAATAGCGTAATTGCAGCTGTACTCCCGATGAGAGATGTCTTTGTGACTTGACACAGAAGGTAGCCTGCATGCCTCTAAGGTGTTTGCCTTGAAGAAGTTTCCAGCACAAGCGTTTCCTGGACAGTAGTGGTTTTGTGCTTGTGGTCTGTGTAAAATTTGCCACCATGTTAGATTTTCTTAGCACAGTTTTTATTTGACTTTTATCCTGAGAAAATCCTTTGGCCGAATTTTTTAATATATGACTTTATTTTACTCTGTGTATAGTTTCTTGTAGAAGAATGTACAGAATAATATTTTAAATTTTGCATGCTTTTTTTCCATCCCTGTAGTTTTCCCATTATGTAGTATAAAAGCAGAGAAGCAGCATGAGATGCATGCCTTTTGTTTACAAAAGGCAAAATGTTTGTGCTTTGTCCTTCTTCCTTTATTAATTATACACTGTACTGTATATGTACACCTTCCGAGATGGAAGGGTATAATCTTGTTAAAGTGCTTCCAAAGCCCTATGATATACTTATTAATTTTGGTGCCTGTGCATTATAGTTTGGCTGCCCGTGTGTCAGAGGAATGATGTTATGTCTTGGCATGATGCGCAGCTGGAGGAACGGGCCTTCCATGCCCGTGTGCGTGCTCTGCTTGCTCGTCTTGCTCGCTTGACCGTGCGCCGCTGCTGCTGCTGCTGCGTGGTGCCCTGCAGCTCCCTGGCACCTGTGCACCCGTCCCTCCTCCATCCATCTGGTGGCTTTCCATGCACACGCAAAACCTCAAAGTGGTTCGAACCAGGGCCATAAGGAAAACTGTGGCTTGTTTCATATATTTATTTTCTTTAAAACAGTATTCCAGACGATTAATCCAGAATGTCATCTAGGCATAAATACACTAGTTCTATGTTTTGGGTGCGTCTGAGCTGGATTTATGGCTGTCAGATTTGCTTGTGTTTCGATTTATTTACTTTCATTTTATTTTGCTTTATATTTAGCCAAATTGTATGCCTGTTGCACAATGAGCAAGCAACATGTCAGTTAATCTTCTTATTTACTGCGGAATTTATTTTTTGAAGTAAGATAAAGTAGAAGAAATAAAATTGTTGCAGTGCGAAATAAAATTGTTGCAGTGCCCTCAGTTTAAATAAACAGACTTCATGCACATTGCATTTATTAACAACTCTGAAGGCCACAACCAGAGACATAGTCAAGGGTGCTCTGTTGCTAGTGGGGAAGGAACAGCACGGGGTCAGTCATTGCTCTCTCGAGTTTCTCTGCCCACGTTCCAAGGGTTGAATGCGTTAAGTCTCTGCTCTTGGCTGGGTAGCTGGGCAAGGTGGGACTCCTCTTCTGCTTCGGGGTACCGTGTTTCCTCGATGGATCTGGGTTGTTTTCTGGGTGTAATCTCAGTGTATGTTTGATTATCTTAAACCCTAGCAGTAAATTAAGACAGGTTTTCAGGTGTGCATTTCAGATGCCTGGGGGGTGCCCTGCGGAGCCCTGCAGCTGCGGTGCCCGGCGCTCCCGCCCCATGGCTTTGGAGCATCTCTGTGGGGGGCCGGGCTCACCTCTGCAAGAGCTCTTGTGAGGTTCAGGAGCCTGCAAGGCTGAAGGAGTCACCATGGTGACTTTTTCTTTCTTTCTTTCTTTTCCGGTAACTATTAAAGCAAGAAATGCGTGAACAAAGTTGTTAATTTTAAAGGGAAACATGCAGCCTTAAGCTTAAAATTCTTAGAGATGGGCAAATTTGCACAATTCTGATTATGCTGTTACACAAATTAGTTCTTGCTTTTGGAGCCCTGTCTCCTATCTTACTTTGGTGCCAGGAATTACACCTAGCTACTTATTATATCCTGCTTGTTTTAACCTCTGATATTAAGTGCCTGACCTGGGCACACTTAGGAAGCGAGACCAAGATATTCGTTCATCTTTGTTGTGAAACTGAATAAATTGGTTTCCTAAGACTTTACTTGTGGGCTAGGCTTACCAGTCCTTTAATCGTTCTCGTGGTTCTCAGGACTCCTTTCCAGCTCTTCAGCATGGTTTCTGAGGCACGGGTGACAAGGTGGAGCAGAGGTGCTTTCCTCTGCTTGGCAGGCAGGGCGTTGATGGGTTCACAGTTGAACTCAATGATCTGAAAGGTCTTTTCCAGACGTAATGTTTCTGTGATTCTGTACTACAAGTACAGAGTAAAATCTCTTCTCCGCTAGCCAAGATATTCATATTGTTACGTGCATGAGGAATACAAGAGGCTTCAGGCTAGTTACATGTAGGTGATTATCCACAATAACTGAAATATTCTTCAAGATGCTTGCTTTGCAGGATAAGTTGGTTTATCACCTGCTACCTGCATTGTGTTTTTCTGTATGGATAACTTCATATTTTTCTATATTCAGATGCACAGTCTTGCCTGCTCCCTGTGTACAAGCTATTCCAGTTACTTCACTTATTGTATTCTCCTACAATTTACCGTTTCTCGACTTTCGTCACTTACATGTATTGTCAGTAATAATTTTTTGGTTGTTTTTCTTCTATGTCCTGGACAACAGACTTAAATTTTTCAGCTGTATCCTAATCTACTTGGGATCTTGTTAAGAGCAATGCTATGTGTTGAGGACTGTCCTGGTAATGTAATATTTACTGTTTGAACAACGCCAGTTGATACAATGTGTGCTACGTTGAAACCAACAGTGCACCAAATCTGTGACATCCAATCGGTTGCTGAGCCAAAATCTAGATTCTGAAAACCACTGCTTTTGTAAACTAAGCCAGTAGAGCCATTGTTATGTGCATAGGAAGTAACGTTTAATATGCCCTAGGGAGTGCATTCCTCATCACCTTTTAGTCTTTAGTGTTTATTGGGTGATATTTCGAGGCTTTTAAGGTAGGAGAGTTTCTCAGTGAGTTCTTCTAAAGTTCTTTGATAAGAGGTGTCTGGATCTCCTGAGAACATTCTAACTTCAGTAGCTGCTCTCTAACATTTATGTTCAGTCACTGCTGCAATGGAAACTCTTTCCTTGTCATTTTAAATAAGATCTGTTGGTTTTTTGGTCTTTTTTTTTGGTTTTTTTTTTTTTTTTTTTTCTCCTCCTCAAAGTAAATACTTACAAATTATGTTTGGATTTTGCTGCATTCATATTAACGGTTCTTCTGTGTACATCACAAAGACTAATGATGTCCTAAGAATTTTGTAGTGCAGAAATACTTAAAAACAAACAAAATGCCCTCTGGACCCCCAGAGTTTTTTGATTGACTCTTCTGTGCTTAGCAATTTTTCAAATTTTACGAGGTATTTATTTATTTATTTATTTAACTTTCTTTAACTCTCTTTTTAACCATACTACTTTCACCTTTTTTTTTTTTTTTTTTTAATGGAATTCAAGCTGTTCAGTAAAATGGTCTGAAATGGCTCTTAGTCCCTCCCATTTTAAAGACAACTGTTCTCTCTCATAATTATGTCAACTTTTGTTAAAGTAGCTCTCATGAAACATGAAGTACTTAAAACTACTGATTTGGGACCTTTGTTTACATGTAGCAGATGTAATTGAGTCATGTTCACAAGCTCCAAAAGCTGCTTTTCTCTTTAACTCTGCCGCAAGTTCTTTTTCTTAATCTGTCAATGTATTTCAGTGTTTTGCTTGTGTGCGTGTTAGAAAATTATGGTCTATAAACTACAGAAATTCCAAGGTCATCTGCTTCAGACCTTTGGCTCCATGGGACAAATACCTCCTTTTTTCTTTAAAGTGCTAAAGGAGCCACACCAGATTCTATGTCTTTTTTTTTTTTTTTTTTTTTTTTTTTAAATTTTCTGTTAGGACATTAAAAAGGACATTGTGCTTTAGAAATGGCTTCAAGGACAAAAAAGAGCTTACCTCTGAATTTTCTCTTGTGTAAATCTGTGCTTCAGTTATATTTCCTTGTGCAAATTTACAAATTTTATTAGCAATTCTTTGAGTAACACATGTGTACATCAAGCATATTTTTTAAGGGCAGTTAAATTCTGTTTTTCTGATTGGTTGCTTTGCTTAATGTTACTCTTACTTTGATATTCCGCTGTCCAGGAGCAGCTTTATTTTCTCTTTCATTTTTCCCATTTTACAGTGTAATGATATTCGGACCTCTTTGGCCAGCCTGCCCATTTGGATATTGTTCTTCCTCTTTCAGCAATGACAACTATACAGACTCTGCAGCTCCATCTTTCACAGAAATCAGTGCACGTTCCTCAAAACAAAGCTCTCTGTTGTGTGCTTTTTGCTGCTCTAGCACTTTAGCTTCCTCTGTTTTCTTCTGGTATGGAGCAGAAACTGTGTTTACATTGTGCATGGAGATAACAAAGATGGGTGCCTGGATATAAAGCAAGCTGATTCTTTGAAATTACCCTGAGTGTCACAGCTGGACACTGGCCCAGTGACGTGAGGGGTGCGTTCGGCTTGGCTGCCGCTGCGTGTGTTGGAAGGGACCCCAGCGAGCCCCCGGATGTGCTCCCGCGCTCAGCTCGTGCCCGCTCATCGCCCTGCGCTCCAAGTGCGGCAGCGGCAGGAATGAGTAACCCAGGGAAAAGCAATCTCTTCTCCACCCGCCAACGCCTAATTCACCTGAGTGGGCTGTGAGGTCAGGGGTTTATTTATGAAGGCCACGGTCAATCCCCTTGTGCAGCCAGAAAAGGGAAGGAGATGGAAAAGAATCGTGGCTGCCTGCAAAGGAAAGGAGACCCAGAGCGCTGCCTGCATGTTAATACTTTCTAAGATGCATACAGGTGTGTTTTCAATTCAGCACCCTGTCCGTAGTACCTGGTTGGGGTTACTCTGAGGTCAGTGGGCCATGGCAGAGGGGAGCGCAGCCTTGCCCACCCAGCCCAGCCTGGCTCCTGTCTCCCATTGGGAAGAAGGAGGGTGCAGGTGAGGTAGGGGCAACACGTTGTTCGGGAGAGATGGTATGCTAGAATGAGAGTCCTGCTCTTCCCTGTAGGCTCTTTTAAGTATAAAATTGCCCCCCATTGCTTCCATGCTAGCTAGCAAGTGAAGTGCTTGAGGAGCATCAGGTCTAGAGAGACCTTTGGCAGCCGTAACTGGTTTTATTATCTAAACCAGCAGGTGAACTTCTGATTTGCCTCTTCTTATAGCTCTGTGGTTTGTATTTAATTATAGTGGCCTTGTGAGCCTTCAGCCTGTAGAACTGCTTTGCATCTTGACAAAATAAATGATGGTGAGTTGTTTCTGGAGCTCTCTGGGGCTCTTTTCAGCTGTGGGTGTTAGTGGAATCAACTGTTCAATGATGCACTTTTCTTTTTTTTCCTGTGAAAATCATTAACTGAGAAGAGAAAAACGTTTTGAATGGTGGATTAGCCCAGTCTTTTTGTCTGTCCTTTCCCAGTAGAATACTTTAAATATGCTAAGGTTTATGATTACTGTCAAGATTTCTGTCAGTCTTTTTTTCCCTCTGTGAAATAAATTGTTTTACTAAAAAAAAAAATTCCATGCTACTGAACAGAAGAAACAAAGAAAACCTTAAAGCTTTCAGTGTGTCCCTTTCCTCTAGCATGGTGTTGTAAACTTATTAGTTTTTCAGTATGCCTTGATGTCCCTGAATGTCTCAGGATTCTTTAATTCAGAAGACTGCAAAGAAGAGGTTTAGAAATGAATTCTTTAATGTAGGTTTGCAGTTGTAAATGAAGATGTTTTTGCCTTCGTGCTGCTCAACCATCTAACAAAACTGCCTTCCTGATGAATCCCTGTTCCCAGCCTCTTTCCTCAAACCTTCCTCACTCTTTTCCAATTTGGGTAGTTAAGTGTAAGAGATTAAATCTATAGGAAAGCTACAAACGAGACAGGAAATAATTAATCATTTTCCCTAGCACATTCTCTTAGGAGCAGTAAGGGGAAAATGATTCTCTCTCCAGTACGGTTTGGAGTGTGAGACCCACCTGAACAAATTCAATAATGCCAATTCAAGAGCCTGATGCCTTCACATTAATTTTGCTATGGACTTTGGGCAGTTCCTTATGTGTCTCAGCAAGCAAGGTAGATCGCTTTTCCACTGTTGCATTTATGTGTTGTGACATGTGATTTAAGAGTATTTCATCTCTTCTTAGACTAATGATACCTTTGTTGTGATGAGTATGATGGACTTCATTTTCTTACCAGTGATCTCCAGTCTTTTTATTTACTTTCTTTCATTGGCTACACAGTGCATGTTCTGCTGTAATTTATCAGCGACTGAGTGCGTCTGACCAATACTGCTATTTGCGTGTGAATCACTTTAATTAGTAAAGCTTGGATCCTACTGGATGTTTCCTTTGCAAAATGATTAGGAGTTTGCCTTCTGCTGATGACTTTGTGGATTGTTATCTTATTTTCAAGCAGTAGCTTTTTTGTTTGAAAAAGCACTATATTGTCACCAAATATACAAGTTGGGGAGGAGGAGAAAGAGAGGTTGCTCACAGATGCTGCTGCTGTTGCTCCAGCTCATCATGCAGTTTATAGGCTGAGATGGAAGAGAACAGGGCTGATCAGAGATGGCTGTTAGTAATTCATGCTGCACGAGAAATGCTTGCCTTGGAGTTAAGTATAAGATTGTTAAAGACTTGCCTAAGTGTCTGAAATAGGTTTCACATTTAAGTATCTTGGGTACATGTTCTTGCATTAATTCTATAAAAGTAACTATAATTCTATAAAAGTACTATAAAAGTAACTATAAAAGTAACTATTCCTCGACAGATGTAGCAAATACTATAGCGATTTATGCAGGCAAGTTTACGCATGTAAAATATCAGAATGATCCAGCAGGTACTGCCTATAAATATTTTTGATTCTTAGGAGTTTTCCCAGAGGTCTAGAAGAAACAAAATTCTGTGTTGAAATAAGTGACAGTGACTCAGAAAAGGAACCAGAAGCTAAGAGAAGAAGGCAAAGGAATGGAAGTTATTTGTTCTGGGCTACATGACCAGAACTTTAAGGTCCTGTCAGAATCAAAAGCCAGGAGTGTCTCATCTGATTGAGGCTGAGAACATAGAAACTTTTGTCTCTTTTCTGTGATGGGGCTTCCTGTTTGTCAGCACGTAGAAGAGGCACAGCAGTGCAGACAGATAGTGGATGTGCTTTCTTGAGTTGAAGGTGGAGGTTTGGATTGTGTGGTGCAAGTGAAAGAAATGAACTATAATTTTTCTACATCCTGCATGACTCAGCTGAACACTAAGCTACATTTATGTGGAAGTGGTTATTATCCCCTCTGGTTGTGTGTGAAAGAGGGAGTTTGTCCTTGTGTTTTGTGCCCGGCGTGCTCCAGTAGCTGCGCTCTGTGAGAGGAGCTCCTCTGAGAGGTGTTGTAGCCTATGGGCCCTGCTGGGGCTGAGCTCCGTGGTCTCGTCAGCAGCAGCGTGCTTGAGGATGTCGGAAGCAAAATCTGAACCGCCTGCTGAGCTTTAATGTCAAAAAGTGACGCACGTGGATTTTGCTCAGTAGAAATGTAGAGCAGCAGGAGGCTTTGCAGTTGTGAAGTTGGGCCTAACTCAACGGTTATTCTTCCTTTCTTTGCCGATGGGAATGAAATTCAGACTGACTTACAGTCACTGACAGTTCTTGAGCTATGTTTTCAGTCTATAGTGTGGCATCTTGGCCCTACTAAGGACGATGAGTGAAATTCCCAACAAGAACAGCAGGCACACAAATCAGTAGTGTCAGTTGAAGCCTTAGTTCAGAGCCTTGGCTTCCAGGGACATGAGGACACGTCTGAGCGGCCTTTTCTAACCGCACATGTAATGATGTACAGAGCTGTAATCCTGTGCCTCAGACTCACAAGTCTGGGTCTTCAGATTGACTGCAGACTGCTGCTCTACTGAAAAATCTGCTTTGGGAAGGCACTTAAATGTTAACAATTTAGTATTAAATGTTAAAAATCTAAATAGATATGTTAAAGATAATTAACAAAATGGCTTTTCCAAAAGTATCGTGCACAAGTACCTTACATTATTTCTGGTTAAATTAATTAAGGATAAATAAATAGAAGAAGCGAGCAAAATACTAGCTGGTATTTGTTGCTTCTGTTGTATCCAGCAATAACAATAAGAAGGATTCAGTTATTATTTTTGGGGGTTTTTTTGTTTGTTTTGTTCTTAAATATCCCTCTCAGGCCCAGATTTTTTTTTTATCACATAAAAAGGATGGCTTTGACTTTACAAAGCTGCATCCTGACTGAAATTAGCAAAAGCACTCCAAGTGGAGGGGAATAAGAGAATTTTATGAACTTCTATGAAATAAATATGCTACAATCAGAGTAATTTGGGCAGAGTAATGTGGGCCAAAGACTAACAGTAAAGAAATTGTGGATATTCCGAATTAATCCTTGTTTTCACTTTGCTTTCTTCTTGGATAATAACAGCATCAGAGTATTTGTTATAGAAAGGAATAGCTATATTCCCATTAGCTGAGCAGTTGCTCTGTCACCTCAGTGTGAGAGGTAAGTCAGTAATTATTATTATTAATATCCCTATGACTGTAGGCTGTGTCTAAGTTAGCAAATAATGCAGACAATAGAATGGGTCTGTAGGGCAAAACGGTGGATACTGAGAGCCTGATGTCCATATCCCAGAGGGTTTTTACTTAAACCACACTGTCTAATTTCAAAAAATAAAGCCTCTTTTGGCTGGCATGCATTAAGCACTTCTGAAGTTAAAGGGAATTTCTTCCCTTCTGTTTGCCTCAGTTTCTTTGCAAAGAAATCCAGTTTGCTCAGAAGCTCAGGGCTGAGTGGAGACGAGTGGTCAGGATGTTGCTTCAGAAGGGCCTTTCTGACCCTAACTTAGATTGATGTAAATGCACCCAGAGGTATGGCCTGGCCGCTATTTTCAGATGGGAGTTTTTCCTTGCATGCTGGTAGAGGAAGGTCGAGAATTCCTTCTCAGAACTGGGAAGCACAACTAGCATTTAAAAAAAAAAAAGTTTGTGTTGGTTAGACATCTCTTTGTGTGGTATTTTAAACATGTGGAATGAAAACATAGCCCTAATAACTGACTACTCTTTTGCACAAAAATGGTGGAACTGACTCTACTCAGCTCTGGTGGGGCTGTACCTGGAGTGTTGGGTGCAGTTCTGGGCTCCCCAGAGCTCAGAGAGACTCCCCAGAGTACGAGAGAGACGTGGAGCTTCTAGAGAGGGTCCAGCTATGAGCAACAAAGATGATTAAGGGACTGGAGCATCTATTGTATGAGGAAAGACTAAGAGAACTGGGCCTTTTTAGCCTGGAGAACACTGAGAGGGAATCTGATCAATATATACAAATACCTGAGGGGAGAATGTAGGGAGGATGCGGCCAAACTCTTCTCAGTGGTGGCCAGTGACAGAACAAGGGGTAACGGGCATAAGTTGAAACCCAGGCAGTTCCATGTCCATGTGAGGAAGAACTTCTTTCCTGTGAGGGTGCCAGAGCCCTGGCACAGGCTGCCCAGAGAGGCTGTGGAGTCTCCTTCTCTGGAGATCTTCCAAACCCACCTGGATGCCACCCTGTGCCCCGTGCTCTAGGGGTACCTGCTGGAGCTGGGGGGTTGGACTAGATGATCTCTAGAGGGCCCTTCCAACCTCAACCATTCTGTGATTCTGGGAATTTTACTGAACCCTTACTTGTCCTTAGAAGTGAGTCATAATGAAATATAAATCCTTTAGATAGATTGATTTAGATTGATTGATTAAACATCTTTTATTTAATTAAGTCTGATTCTCATGAAGACTCATGAGATAGATATGCCGTTTTTCCTGTATGCCAGTGCCTGCAGTAATTTAGTCTGTTAGGGGAAAAAAGCTTTCATATCTTCTCTATAGTATTTTATATTTCAAATTGTGTGAACCTTTAGCACAATTTCACATGTTCTTTGCTTTGTTTTCCATTTTAAGAGTCTGCAGAAAGGTTAAATATGGCAACCTAAGTAATCGATTGGGGGAATTTTTTTTTTATTAGGTAACATAAAAAGTGTTCTGTTATTATTTGTATTTTGTTAATATCTAAAATACCAGTCTTTCCTTTTTCAGTTGATGGTTGCAAGTCAGTGTTCTTAAAATGAGCTGAAGTTAGCTTTCCTGCGAGGCCATTGCATGTCTGTTGAAGTGATCCTGACTGTTGAATTTTTCCATGCTTAAAGTGGGACAGGTGCCTTTAAGTGGTTTCACGGTGGCTTTTACGTATTTCTCAGAACTGCTTTACAAAAGTTATTGTTCACCAATAAGTGTGGAAAGATGATCAGGTTGATCAAGGGGCTGGAGCACCTATGTGAGAAGAGGTTAAACAAGCTGGGCCTGTTTAGCCTGGAGAAGGATGAGAGGGGATCTGATCAACATGTACAAATACCTGAGCAATGAATGTAGGGAGAAGGGGACCAAACTCTTCTCCATAGTGCCTGGTGGTAGGACAAGGGGAAATGGTTTTCAAGTGAGGCATAGAAGGTTTCATCTCCGAGTGAGGAGGAACTTCTTTCCTGTGAGGGTGACAGAGCCCTGGCACAGGCTGCCCAGAGAGATGGTGGAGTCTCCTTCTCTGGAGATCTTCCGAACCCACTTGGAAACCACCCTGTGCCATGTGGTCTAGAGGTCCCTGCTGAAGCAGAGGGATTGGACAAGGTGATCTCTAGAGGTCCTTTCCTACCCTAAAGATTCTGTGACTCTGTGAAAGGAAGGAATTAAGTTAATAAACAGAAGGTTTTGGTCAGAACGATAGAATAGGTTTAGTGTGTTGGAGATTTATATCTCAGAAAACATCCTAGACAATTTAGGAGGAAGAAAAATTAATCTTACTCAATCAGCTGAATTTGTAAGAGAGCAAAAACTCTAAAGATGAGTCATATACTGCCCTAATTGTGGTTCTATGTATTACCAAAGACAAAAGATTCCCGTCCTTAGCTAGGCTATGCTGTAAGTTACATATCACTGTGTTTGTTCTTTTGTTTTAAGAAAGATAGTTGTTTATTAAGTAACATGACAAAGAACAAGCAAAACAGGTGAAAACTTTGAGTCAGGATTAGTTTTGGAGTTAGGAAATTAGCAAACTAAGCTCACAGAACGCGGTTATAAAGAAACTTTTTGTTAACTTCATTGTTTGTCATTGTCCAGCTTTGTGGATTGAGAGAATCGCAGACAATTTGTCTCTCATGATTTCACAGAAAATTAATATCTCCCAAATTCCATTAGGAAGATGATCATTTGAAGTAAACGAATCATATTCTAATACATCATGCATTCGTTTCTAATTAAGATTGCCAGTAAAATCTATACTGGGAAATATGAATAGATGAATCTTCTATGCTGGTATTGCTTCCTAGCAGAAGCCACTGGGCTCTGGGGAGTTAAACTGGTGATTTAGTAGCTTTCAGCAGGGAACTGCTATTTAATATGAATATTGCAGATGATGTATGTGCAATATCGGCATCAGGGTGTTAAGGCTCATTGATACCGAGGTTCTAATAACTACTTGGGGTAGTTAAACTCTTTGTTCTTCAGCAGAGTGATCTGTTGGTAGATTTCAAAACCTTTTACACAGGTTATTTACATATGTATATGTATATGTATATTAATATATACAAATAACCTTTACAAAGGTTACTTATAGCTTGCACTATTTTAAAGCAAAGGAATGAAGCACAGTAAGATTGCCATATCTGCCAAAAGGTACTTACTGAGTCAAAAAAGGTATCAGAAGTCAGAAGAAATTAGCTGTTCCCAATCCATTTTCTTTTCCAGCAGGCTCTTGTGGCTGATGGAGTCAGTAAAAATCGTCTGTAGGTAGCTGGTCGATGGCTGTCTTCCTACTTCTTCATGCTTTGAAGCTGTACAGCTGCTGGCTGCAAGAGACCTTGGTGTCATCCCCTTTGCTGTACACCCTCGTGATCTACATGGAATCTCCTCGCATGGAAGACCGACCTGGTTACTATTTGGTGGTCCATAAGCAAAAAATTTTGGAAGCCAGCATCCTTTTTATCTGCGCTAAAACATGGAGCTGCAGTAGTGGTTGGTGTTTCTGGACATCTGTTATGGCTGCCCAAAATATGAGTCCATTTCCCCAGCAGTAAGACTCAGCCCAGGCTTAAGCCCTCTGGAAGAGACCTGTGGGCGAAGGTCAGTGCAGCAGAGAAACTTCATATTTTTGCATTGATTTTTCTGCACAGAAGAGCCCAAAGTGAATGTAGCTTCCCGCTACTTAGTGTGCCCCGAGTATCGCTCTGTCCTTGCTGAGCCCTAGGTTCCTCAGCCCCTTGGGATGCAGTGGTGGCCCGGCGTGGCGCGGAGCTGCCCGGGCGCTCCCATGCTGCGGGCCGGCCGCAGCCCGGGGTGCTGCCGTGGCCTGGTGGCCGCCCGCTCACGCTGCTGCGTGCAGCACCCCTCTGCATGGCTGCTCGCGGGGAGCCGCTGCCCTCCGGGAGTGCCGGCGGTGCCGCCTGCGTGCCGGCGGCGTGTTTGCGTTGCTGCAGAAAGCCCCGCCGCTGCACGGATGTGTCAGGCGTGTGGACGTGATAAGGGCACGTAACTACCACTGGTTGGTTCTGCTTTTACTGCCTCTTTGCCTTAGGTCTTTCCCTTCTGCAAGGTGAGGTCATGGCCAGCAACTGACACCAGGGAATAGGTGTCCCTCCAGCATCAGGTTTGTTTTCTGTCATTCAGAAACCGGCATGGCTGCATTTCAGTCTTGCTGATTCAGGAAACAGCTGCACAAAGGAAGAGAAGAAATGGAAATACTTACTTCAGGTTTTAGCCTGTGGCATTCAGGGCTATAAGAATCTAGAGCTTTGATCCATTGGAATAATAGGCAAGGTGTTGTGAAACTTTGGAGTTGGTCGAGCACTGTAGTGTTGCCTGTAGTCATCTGGCGCTTGACACGCAAAGTGAGTGAGATGCAACCCACTGCACCTGCATTTATTATATCCAGGGTTGTACGTTGCAGCATTTGTGTTTTCCATTGCGTTTAACTGAACACAGCTAACGTGCTGTCTTGTGGTCTGTATCACTAGAGGTGTGGTTGTGGAGCTCCAGTGAGCAAAGTCACGAAGAAACCAGATGGCCCTGGTTTGTGTGGAGTGGAGTGTCTGCTCAGAGATTCGATGTTTGATTTCTGCTTTTAAAAAATGTGTCAAGGTGCAGGATGACAATTCTGCTAACATTTTAGGTAACTGGAATATGATAATGTCCTGTAGGAAAAAACATATTATGGAATTTGGAAGAGGAGAATACTTCTGAGTTGAAATATAGAGAGACAGAAAGAAACTGAAATTGGTTCCCATAGCTAAGTACCAATAGTTTTTTTTAAAGTAATTCCGAAAAATGACCTTAGTTTTTCTTTCTCCTTTTGGTGTATAAATGAGTAAATGTTTCCTTTTTATGATGAAAAGTGAAAAGAATATCATGGAAACATTGGTGAGTAACTAGTCTAGGAAGTGTTTAGGCACAATCACTTGGCATAACCTTATTGTTCCCTAATCTGTTCTCATTCAGGTAGATGTATATTTTGCCACTGAATTCAAAAGAAATAATACCTGGGCCTGTACCTCTTGTTTTACGACATAAAGAAAAATCGTGGAAAGAACCAGTTGTAATGTGGAACTGAAAAAAAATAGAGCAGGTTAAGAATAAATTTTAATCATAGAGTTGCACTAAACTAAATTTAGGGAGTTAGTGGAAAATTGAAAGCTTTTTCTCCTTTTACTTGACAGTTAAGTTTATAAAAAATGAAGTAGTTACTAGTAAATTATAGAGTGAACTCTTCAAAAAAAATGTGTCCGCATTTGTTTTTATTCTATAGCGCAGGTAAGTCGCTCTTCAGGATAGCATTTTAACGTGTTTAACCTAGCCGACTACTGAGCCTGATGGAGTTTAGCGAAATGAAAGAGATACAAGTTAGTTTGAAAAACACTTGGCGTTTGCACATAGCTGAAGTTACACATGCTAACAATTGCTGTGGAGCAGCTGATATGTGGTGACTGCCTGCATGCACCACAGTAATTTTGTTCTTAGATTCATCCCTCCTGTTTTAAACAACCTATTCTGTTATTTCTAAAAATGCATGATGTACAGAAGCATTTCTAAAACATCTAATACTCATTTTTCTTTTTTTTTCTTTTAAGAATAGCTTTGAAATTGTTAAAGTATACATTGGAACTTACTCTCTTTGTCTCTATTCTCATTTTTCTATCATTCATTTTATTAAGGCCATAGTTTGCCGTAATCTATTGGGACTACTTAAAGAGGAAGGATGGCAGAGTAAAGTTCTTAATAAGGATCATAGAAAGGTTTCTATGATTAACCTTTTCTGAAATCATTATCACTTAATTTATTTTTCGAAACTATTCTATACCAGTTAATTTTTTTTGAAGAGTCTGACTATGTTTTTCCTTGCTATTGAAAACAGTAGAATTGATAGAAGGAGATCACAAACACGAACTATTTCTTTTTAATTGAAATGGCCTAGCCATACCTTGGATCTGCATTCCTGCCATGAGGCTAAAATTTTGTAGTCTCAATAGTGGAATTCCATGGTTTTAACCCTAAACTAGATACTCTAATAATACATATTTTGGTGCAAGTAAAGTGTGAGATTTATCTTGTTGTACAAGTTAGATTACAAGTTAGAAGTAAGTTTTCACTCAAGGTTCAAAAATCTTGCTTTTCAGTGTTTTCACACTTTGAGATATATTTATATTATTAATGCATGAGAAAATAATTATCATTCTATTTTCTAAATTTTCACACTGGAAATGTTCAAAATATTGCAGGACAGGCTGAAGTCAAACTCTACAATAGCTGATATAAGTCCTATTCTTAGGTCTGTCCAGAAGCTTTTAAAATGTTTGAGACTTTTTTCCTCCACATTTTAAAACATGAAGGATAGAAAATTAGTGGAAATGAAATGTGAAACTTGATTTTAAATCTGTATTCTGGAGACATTCAAAAATACTTGACTTTGATATAAATAGTAACATTCTCTTCAAAATTTTTGTCTGGGAATTAGCGACAGAACATCCAGATTTCTCTATTCTGTTGTCTGTTTTTCACACATTCCTGTGATTTTATTCTTTTTACTGTTGAGAAAGCAGTCTTTATATACACCAATTGAGTTTCCCATTCCTAAATCACTGTAATATTGGTCTTTTGTGGAACTGTTCCTATAGGCGAGCGCTTGGAGGAGCATCCTGCGTCCCCTGAGCACGAGTGTAAGAGTGCCCAAGTGTTTTGTAAGTTTCTGTGATCTTTAGGGAGATCCTGCAGCATCTTCCCGGCAGGTGTTTTTGAGGACGTGGCTATTAATTTAGCAGGAGGTGTTGCTTGTGCTGGATGTGCATGCATGATTCAGCAGCTGCTGTGTACTTGCCCGAGAGGGCGTGTTGGTTAATTTTTTACCAGTGTGCAAAGACTTCGAGCAGTGTTTGGTTCTGTAGTGCTGCAGCAGTTGGTTCTCTTCTTGCATTTCTTCTCCGACAGATGAAACAGCTGGGCTCAGCTAAGTGTCCAACAAACTGGCAGCTAACCAGAGGAAAAAGGAGCATTCAGAAGTGTCTGGCTATCATGTTGTCTTGCACTTCCCTTCTCTCTTGGAAACAAAACTGTTGTGAAGAGTTGAGCAGGGTTGGCCGCAGGTACCTGCAGGTGTGACATACTGATCTGATTGCAGTCTTCCCTTGTTCCTCCAAGTGACAGCAGCCAAGCGGCTACGTTTTCCTTCTGCTTGAAAACTTGTGAAAGAATTTAAAATGCTACAGAAATAACTTATGCACCATGTGCATGTGGGCTACTCTCTTGCACCCCTGTTTTAAGTGTGACCTGGGTGTATCATGGGAAGCTTACAGCTAAACCCCGGGCTTGCAGACCGAGCTGGTTTGCTCCACAGAGAGCCCTCCGCTCTGGTTCAGAGATCCCTGGGGGCAGATGTAGCAGCTGCCGATGGGTTTGTACAAAGAAAATGTGCCTGAAGGGCCCGTGCAGCTGGTGGAGGCGACATCCCCTTCCTTGGCAGTGAATGGGGGCCTTTAAACTACATCTTCTTCTGCACAATAGTGGCAGAAGCCGCACAGGAAAGGAATGCAGAGCGCCTGGTAATGGGAAATCGTGAAGTTAGGGGAGGGAGCAGTGTTCGTGTTAGCGTTTTCCCTTGTGCTGCAAGATGATGGAGTTATCAAAGAGGGAGTCTTTCATTGTAACAGGTTGAAGGCCTTCAAGACAGCAGTGTTGTTGAGGGGTTTTTTTTATTTTTTTTTGTTAATACATCTAAAAGAGCTGAGTTATTTTTTAATCATCATAAGCTTTTATCTGTGACTTCCTTCTTCCTTCCTTCCTTCCTTTTAGAGCAGACTTGAGAATGAAAAAAACATTCTTAACATCTTATGTACTGTTTCACAGAGTTCGTTTCTCACAAGATATTTTCAGATGTTCTTATCCAGGTCAAAATGGTTTGAGAAGCTAGAGATTATATCACTACCTCTTTTAGAGGCTACTGTTTATTAAAAAAAAAGAAAAAAGTCTTTTTGTTTTCAACTTTAATAGATCTTTCAGATCAGCTGTGGTTCTCCCACATGTTTGTGCACATATGCCTCCTTACACAAAGAGACTTTACTGAACTGGTATAATTCTACATAAAGCAGTTTGTTACTTTACTTTTACCACAAAGATAAAAAGGGTTATGAAAAAAAACAAGTAAATATAGAAGTGACAAATATAATCACTTTCTAAAATCTTACCCTGTGGTCATAAGAAATAAGTCCTTGTTTAGCTTTTACCATTTAACCGTGTGTTTTTTGTTGACAAGTGGATGCTTGCTTCTCTGTTTGGTTGTTTATTTTTGTTAAACTGAGATTTAATAATATAAAAACAATATGAAGAAAGTTGACAAATGTGGATAACATTTTAATAACCTAAAATGTAAACTAAAAATTTGGACTGGAACACTTTTCATTTGACTGTTGTGCGAAGGAGTGACGTATAAGATAAATGTTTACTTCCTGGAAGTAAAAATTTCCTCTGTAAAGAAAAAAAAAGGGCAAACAAAGCTAGAATCTTCCTCCTACAGAGTGCAATTGCAGTATGATGCTTTGCCACAGTACATAAATTTGCGTGTAGTTTGGTGTACTGAATGAGAAGAGGCACTGATTCCCTAGTTAAACATGTTCTTCCTATGCATCTTACTCCATAAAAACAAAAAAGGGCTAGAAATATATTTCTGAGCTGTCTCTGTGAAACTGTAGGCAACGCTAACTAGTGGAAAGTAGAAGTATCTGAATGCCTGTAAAACAGCAAACCAGTGCCGTAGAAAACTTAATCAGACGCAGAATTAAGAGTGCTTTGAATGTCCTAAGCAGGATCCGAGATGTTGGTAGCTTACGTGCCTGAGAAGGGCGTGCGGACCTGCCTTGTACAGGCAGCCAGGAGCCGTGGGCCAGGGCTGTGAAATGCCTTTGGGAGAGAAAGGAGCTGGGCGTTTGCAGGAGACATGAAATTGCCTCTCAGTAGTACAAGTTCCTGGATAGAGCAAATAATGTTGGAGTAAAATGGCAGCTGTAGCTCAAAACAGTCTAATCCATGCATTCATTAAAATGTATCTGGTACCATGAAAGTGTCCAGCAAATAGATACCTCTTCTTGCAAGTCAAGAAGAAAATCTGTTGCTTGTCCATAATTTTATTTATGCTGTATTTCGTATTCTTCTGTGATTTTAATACTTTCATTAATAAGTAGTAATTATTAAAGTAGATGCTCTTGGTTGCTATTTTGTATATTTACAAATGATACAACCATAAATTGGAAAACAAAAACAAAACCAAAAACCTTTCTTAGAAGTTGCTACATACTGTGTACTAGAGTATATGCAAGGTTACATAATTAAATCCAAAAAGGTATCCATCGTGTTCACAGGACGGTCTGCCAGGTAATTTATCGGCAGTCTTCCTTGAAGAAACTCGGACTACTTTTCTTTTTGTTGTCTGAGATGCTGCTGGGAGCCGTTTCCCTCCAGCTGCGGGAGCCGCTCAGCTAAGCGGGTCACCGGGGCGGAGCAGAGTTTGGGAGCGGGGCTGGAGAGGCGCTGCAGGTGCCACCGCCCGCGGTGCCGCACGGAGCCCTGCTCCGATGCCCAAACGTTTTGGCCAGAGAAAACCACCGAGAAGGCCACCCTCTTCTCCGTGGGAGGGTGATGCTTGCGGTGACGTGGCCTGATCGTGCGCTGGGCTATGACAAGCCCGAATGCGAAGTGGAGTGACCAGATGCTCTGAGCAGTGAATTCTGCTCTGTGTCACTGGTGTCTTTTGAAACATTCTTAAGTGACCCGGTAAAGGCTTCTGTCCTCCGCTCCCACATGTTTAAAAGCTTTCAGGTTTTCGGTCATCTTTGTGAGCAAATATTGCATCCGAACATAATGCTGCATTTCAGTAACAGTCTAGTTGGTATCAGAACAGCCGCGTGAGGTAGTGTGAAATAGCAAGGGTGTCCTCTCAGAGCTCAGCTATTCAATTTACTTTCTATTTTTTTCCTATTAAAAGGCAGGGGTGGGGGAGAGAACCTAATTATAACCTTTTTAATTATAAACGTGTTCTTTGGTAACGGTACCCTTGACCTGATTTCTTAAACTCGGTGCCAGCGGTAGATCCGTGTCTATAAACCTCTGCAGCTCGGTGCGGCGTGCCCGCGTACACAGGGACCACGAGCACAACAGGAACCTGTGGTTCATTCGGGTGTTTCTGGGGGCTTCGCGGGATCCTTTTGGCTTTGGCCGTGGCTGCGAAGCCCCAGAGTGCTGGGCAGAGCACGCACGTGCTGGTCTTGAGGACAGCCCGGGGTGTCATCAGTGCTCCAGGGGCCTGGGGAAGGGGAAGGAAAGGGGAAGCTCTCCCTGCGGATGGCGGGGGCTGCAGCACGTTGCAGGGGCAGCCCCTCTTTGTCCTCCAGCAGGTGCTGCAGCCATGATGCTCCACATGGTTCCCAGCTCAGGTTTCCTGCCCTTTCCTTTTATTTTATTTAATTGCCTTATAGGGTGATTTTCTTGTTGTTGGTTCCTTAAGAAATCCTTAAAGCACCTTCCCTCCTTCCTTCCCGCTTATATTAAATTCAGTTGTGTGCTCCAGTGTAATGGCACGGAGCCTGAGTAGCCAGGATAAAGAGTATATGGAGGTGAGATTGATGTGTTTTCAAGGAATGTGTGTGAACAGCCTCAAAAGCAGGTGCAGGTGGGTCTAGAGGGCTTGTCCAGTCTCCTGAAGGAAGGAGTGTGAAGGTCTTCTCTTTATCCTGAGAGCAGGAGAAAGGGCTAGATACGAGAAGAAAATACTTAGGTTTTTTTACATCTCCAGAAATATTTTCTTTGGGAACCTGATATTATAAGATATGTCATAAAAATCATAAGATATTTTAAAATGCAGTTATTATGTAGGTTCCTCACTGATAATGTAGGTTCCTCACTCAGATTCCTCACTGAAGTCACCAGAAGACTTTGGTTGGAAGATCCCGGGCTTGTGGATTTTTGTTCTTTTGTGGTTTGACTGAATTAAGAATTATTCTAGCATTTTGGAGCTAGTGATATATTTGAAGTCTGAGAGTAGATTTCTCAATCGTGCTAACAGAGAGTGGAAGTTATGGATCAAGGAAACTAAGACGGGTATCTGAATATTGACTTTGGATGCGTAGTAGCTTCGCTTTTAATGTGAGTTTGGTAATGATGCTAGTGAGTTGACTGTCTAATCGTAACGCATAGAAACAGCTATCGTGTTGTTACCTTATTAGCACAAAGGATGTGGAGTGTACTGTGGCACAAACATCAGAAATAGAATATTTTCATTATCTCTCACTGCAGTGTATCTGTCTTCCACAGGCTTAATCTGAGAATAGCTACATGGAAAAATTGTTCGTAGCCCATCATCTGTCAGATCTACATGAGTGATCTGCTTTTTATTTATTTATTTACTTTTCAGTCTGAACATATATGAAAATGTTCTCTCTTTTGCATGAGTAAATACGATATGAAAAGGTTGTAAACCAAAGTATTTGTGTTGGTTATTGAATGCAAAAATAGTGCTTTTCTTTCAGAAAGAGTGCCTCATAATGTCTAAGCTAAAGCTTAAAATGATCGTATATTTTCTGGACAGAGTAGCCATCCATTTTGAAGAAAGAAAATAAAAAAAAAAAATTAGAGAGCATTTGTTGTTCTTGCTGTCCCGTTTAAAAGAGTGATATTTAGTAATACCAAAAATGTTGCTTGACACAGTTGTACTTCTGTTACAGTGCAATGTTTATTCGTGTGGTTTTTGTTTTTAGTAAAAAAGAGTTTATGCTGTTTTCAGTATAATGAAACAATTCATTCTGAAAGCATTTAAACATTCGAAGAAACTAAGAGCTTGCTGTATCCTTTCAGTTCTTGGATGGAGGCTCTTTATGTGCGTGGGAGGTCAAAAGTTAATGTCAGGCTCTCAAAATAGACTCTCAAACATAAAATGTGCTAAATATTACCTCAAAAACCTTTTTTTTGGAATGAGTATTTTTGTTTTTTACTTCAGAATATGTTAACATGTTCTTAAAGATTAGCAAATTATACAACATACCTTTTTTAATCACTAATATATGAAAATATAAACCAAGTATGCCTTCCAGATATTACAATTCTTCTCTAAAATATCAATTAGATAAATATTCTATTTAGAGTTCATGAAAACAGAATTGTAAAAGTATAGATTTTATTTGTATGTTTTTTCTGTGTATTCCTTGGTTATACTTTTGAATATGGTGATTATGAAAGACAGTAGGAAGCATCAAGCAATATAGATTTTTTTTTTCTAGTTACGATGATGGAAGTTTCGTTCAGTGGAGGGTAACTGAATTTCAGTGGAGAAAAATTAACCAGTCGGGGTGGGGGGAGAAGGGGGAGAAAAAACCAAAAACTCATGTTGTTTTTGTTTTATATGAGACATGAAGATCACATTTTTGTAAGAGTTAGGTTTTTTTGTTTGTCTGTTTTTTCAGTAGTAAAGATATCTTATTTTCTCTGTCTTAAAACTAAGGAAAATCGCTAAGGCTTTGAATACTAACAGTATTTGTCCTTGCTTTTGATGAAGCAAAGGAAGAGTGGTTTACACTGTCCCTGAAATGGTGTTGCTGGGAATACAAATTGTGTCTGTCTGCTCATAAGTAACAGAAAATGAAAGAGACTTGAAAGGAATTTAAACAGTAAACTTCCTCCTAAGAAACACTCAAAGACTTTGGAAACATAAACTTGAAGAGTAGACGCTGTTATTTCATTTTACAAATGTGTGTAACAATAGAATAGGTCATACTATTAGAATATGTAAATATAGACTTTGATAAGGCATGAGTAATATCTAAATTATTTACCATTAAGCCATCCTGACGCTTTTCTTGGTAGTATTTTATCGTAAGGAGCCTTAAATCAATCATGTGGTGAGACTTTTTTCCCCCGAACTACAGAAATTGTTCTTTAGCATGATTGCATTTTTTTCAACGTTATTTTAAACCTGTGTATTAGATAGGCTTACTTAATGTCTCAGAATAACTCCAAATATAGAAGTTAAGGACAGTTTAATGTCACTTGGCTTTGTTGATCTGAAATAGCCTCCACAGTTGGTGACAAGAGCTTCCTTTTCTCTTATGTTTTATATAACAATCTACCTCATTTAATAATAAAGTTAATAAAGTCAGAGTGCTCTGACTTGAGCCTCATATTACAGTACTTGAAGTAAGCTGAACTCAGTGGGAAGTTCAGCTCCCAGACATGTACCAGATGGGCTGCAGGGCCTGCAAAATATCTAATATTATCTGTTGGATTTAGGAGCACAGTTGAAGGATAGGTGGAATATAAAAAGAGGTGAAGAGAGTCAAACCAAGTTGCCCTCCTTATTCAGACAGCATATCTGCCCCGCTCGTGCTCCTCGGCCGCTGCCTCTGGCCCTGCTTTTTCCGTGAGAGGTCAGCGTGAAGCAGGCCGGTTTTCAGCAGTTTTCCGTCAGGTAGAGCTGAGTCCAGCATGAATAAAGTGTTTCTGCGGGTAAATTCCACTTGCAGCATTTTGCGTGTTGTAGGTCTTCAGTCCGAACGTGTCTGTTTGCCAGGAACCGTCTAAAATGGACGGCTGAACCTGGCGTGTAACGAATGGTTTCCCGTTAGGAAGTCCCTGATGTTTCAGAAGGATCCTTTCAAAAGCAGCCCCGAGGAGAAGGGAAGGTCACACAGGATGGGATGTTGTCCTCTTTTGATCCCTCTTACAAAGCGCTGTGAGATCTTGAGGAGTTAGTGTTCTGCTCTGAAGGCAGACAGTTTATCTCTTGGCTCATTTTCTTGCCTCTATATTGCACCCGGGCCATAAAATGATAGTTCTAACATTGTGAAAATCATCTGATCCTAGCTTGAAAAGATAAGGAGATTTTTCTGGCTTTTTTTTTTTTTTTTTTTTTTTTTTTTTTTTTTTTCCCCCCCCAGAATTAAAGGTGGGGGAGAGCACACTGGCCGCATAGTAGTAAAGAGTGGTTTTGATTATCTAGCACAAGGCTGTATTTGATTAACCAGATTTCTTGTAAAGGACTTTGAGAGTTCTGTTTCAGTAAAAAGCTTGAATTAGTATTCATTGAAGGAGCGGCACAACATCCACTGAATTTTCAGTTGTAATCCTATCTTCACGACTGTTCTCAAGTCAGTGTCCTATTTAGGCTTTCTTTCAGGAGTCACTTCGAATTTCTTGATTTTGTTATTGCCACAGGGAGGCTGTGTATTAGTTTTATTTCTTCAAGTTTAGTGGCCGCTCTAGAATGCCAAGCAAAGTTTATTATCTGCTCAAACATAGGCAGATTAAATTTGTAAGAGGATTACTCTGCTTTAGAAAGCATCCAGACTGTCTCCATCGTGGGAGTTTTTTTCTCCTTTTTTTCCTCTTTTCCTTTATTTTTTCTTTTTTTAAGTGAGAAAATTCAGCAGTTTAATGTATGCACAATTATTAATGAATTTGAGAGGAAAGAAAAGCTAGTTTGTAGATATAGGTAATTGACTCTGGTTTTATAATCCTGTCCTGGAAAAGAAAATGTATCTTTGTAATGGATAACACTTGTTTAGTTTTGCATAAATATTTAAAGAACGTTCAAGACTGTTCTTGAAACAATTCACTGTAGATTGATATTTATGTTTCACATTACTTTTTTCATGTATTCTTAGTGTTCTGGGCTGTGTTTGTGAAATTCTAGCAGTTCTTGCTTGGGAAGGAATCTTTACTTACCTAGTCAGCCATTCTCTTTCTCTCTTGATCTCTTTTTTCCATTCGTTCTCTTTTTTCCATTTGCTCTCTTGTTCCTTTCTCCTTTCTCTCTCTTTTTTATTTTCTTTTTTTTTGTTGTTGTTKTTTTTTGTTTTTTTTTGTTTTGTCATAGAGGTCGTTCATGAAATTACATCTAATTTTCTTGCACAGAATAGTGATAGTCATCTTAATTATATGGTTGTTAATATTAAAATATTACAAAGGAAGTATTTGATGAATAGCAAAATGATAAGCAAAATCAGAATATTCAAATGTTTATTATGAAGAAAATAATTTTAAAGATGAATATGTAGGACTTTTAATTTAAAGGGATTGTGTCAGGGAGGCAAACATTTGACAATCGGTTGATATATGCAACTCTTTTTTTTTTGGCCTTCTGTTAATGGCTCTTAATTTAAAGCTGTGATTTTTAAAAAAAAATTCAAAGGTTATCACTCAAATTTCTCTCCTAACTGACTGAGCTTTTCGCGATTATTCCTTTCAGTTTTTAACATTAATACAAAGGCATGTTGTGTAGGTACGGGGGTGGAAGTGGAGACACCTTCACTTCTTCCAGCCTTGTTGTGTCACTTTCCTGGTGACGTGGGATGCTTTCTTGTTCCAAGGCCTCCTCTGTTAGTGTAACCGTAATAAATTTTTTCATAGCGTCACCTGGCTCTTGTGAGGTGTAGTAAAGTAGTGCGATTCAAGAACTTTGGTAGTCGCAAGTGGAAAATAATACAGAACTGCAGGTAACTAGGTGGATAATGAAAATAATATACTTGTTATCAAGGCTTGTCATATTTTCTCCCAGAAATTTCAGCTTTTTCGATGTGATCTGTTATATAAGAGGATGAGAAACGTGAAAACGGTCGGCCGTGTGTATTTGTTTTTACTGCGTTTGTGGGGGTCGCCATGGGCAGGGCCGGTGCCGGTGCCCAGCAGATCCGCTTGCTTCTTGCCCCCATAGGACTAGGCTTGCTGCCTTGTCTCCTCATTTTTCCTCTCCATGGCAGAGGGGAGAGACCTTAATTTTATTCCAGAACTTGCACATAGATGTTACTGGGAAGTTTTCCCCATCTTCATTGCAAGTGAGTTTTGTTACGGACTTGCTCGGTCTAAGGCCTAGTGCCATAAAGGGCCTTTGAAAGCAAGCTCGGGAGACCGCTCCAAGTGGTAGGACAGGCTAGCTGTGCTCCTCGAGCTCCTGGGATGACCTCATGCATTTTATAGCGTGTTATGGCTATCTTGGCACCTAAAAAGTCAGGCCAGGGCAGCCAAAACTCTGCACAGTTTCTGTGTTTTCATATGGGACATCCTCAGTTTCAGCAGAAATGTGATCCCTTTGCATTCTTCCACTGGAACAGCAACAAAAGAAGTCACAGTTTTTCTTTAGCTGTGTTAGCAGTAGCAGAGAGGACATAAAAGTCTCTTCCAAGTGAAATACAACTTTATAGCTAAAATTAAATGTTTTTCTTCTCATGTGTCACCTTCCTATTACTGCTTTAGCTCTTACTTCTCAGAGAAACTAATCTGCTTCATAATAAACTCATGAGGTTGGTGGGGTTTTTTTTTGTCTTTGTTGGACATTTTTTCAGTATTGTTTGCAAGAAGTTTCACAACATTTTATTTTCTTCTGGGTAAAAATTTCAGTGAAACAATGTTAGTGCAGTAACACTGCAAGCAGAAAAACGGTTGGCAAGTACATATGTCCTGCTAGAAGTGTCTGTTCTGCACAGAATACCGTCTGTCCTGCTGATTCCACCTAGAGAAATAAACTCACATTCTAGGTACCTCTGCTGCTTGTAGCTGTGGGATCCAAAGCTAAAAGCCAGGCTTCTCTGAATGAGTACATTGGTAGTTGAACAAATGTTAGTAAATTTAAGTAGATGATTGCTAACAAGGTGTTGTATGCCTTGATTTTGATGACTTTTTGCTTTTCTATTAAGGGTCTCTTTATCATTTCTTTCTCTTTAGAAATATCTAATATAGATTTTAAAAAATGCAACCATTAAAATATGGTGTTGTTCTTATTATCCTTTTATAGGTCAAATTTAAGGGAAAAAATGGAGAACAAAGTCTAGTTTAGGATGATTTGTTCTTTTAACAAATTTCAGTATGAATTTTGCTTTGAGAAAGGCACTTTTTTATCTTAATTGAAAACAAGCCTCTCATTTAATCACACGAGATTTGTGTGAATTACGGTGTTGATAAATGGGAAAGCAAGTGCAGGTATACATTGTGCAGCAGTGTGTGATTAAAAAAAAATCTGGATCTTGAATCTTTCTTTCACGTGATTCTCTTGAGTTTTCCTTGGCAGCCACTGCTTGAATTTTGAAGCCACTCTACCATAAGCTGCACTGATACTTAGTCAAAATGAACCATGTTTTAAGGTTTACTGTAAGTTTCACAGGAAAAAAAAAAAAAGTGTTGTTTTCCCATTTTGTAGTTTCTTTTTTGCAGGAGGTTTACCAGGAAATGTAGCTGCAATTAAATAAATGGTGCATGATCTTTTTCTGCGAGGGGTTACTGCAGCCTCCGAGCAACCTGACTTCCTTCCTGGCTGTGCTCTTGGAGATAACCCCGCCGGGGGACTTTGAGTTCTCCGGCTGTAAAATCCGTGTCGGTTTGGTAATACTGGTCAGCTTTGCTGCTGGAAGGAAAAGCTGTGTGTGTTAGAAGGTTCATAGGTTGGGAAGGTGCCCAATACTTGAAATGCCATTATAATCTGCTTGAATGGGAGTGTGTCCCTGCTGTAGAGAGTTAAACTCTCTATTTAAGAAAGTTGGTTAAAACTTTTAGTTTGGCGTCTTTTTTTTATCTGCAATGTACAAGATGTGAAGTAACTAACGAGCTTGGGTGCTGGAATCCATGAGCTCTCCTGCTCTGGTCACACTTTACACTTCGCTGCAGAGGAGTGCCCACCACGGGTTGTGTTGGGGTCGTGTTTTTGGCAGACAGTTGCTGTTCCTAGGAGATGAGGGGAGCGGTTGTGGGGTTGTTCCAGGGAAGTGAGGGATGGGGTGGTTTTTTTTGGTTTTAAACCCCACAACTTCAGGTATGCTGTGTGACCTTCAAGTTCTGCTGGCAATGAACGTAGATCACTCCTCTGGCTTCAGAGAGTGAGTGCAGATTTTGGTTGATTTAAACGTGCAGTGGCAGCTGGCTGGAGCTGACTTCAGGACAGCCCTCCTCCACTGCCCTCGTTTCAGCGGGTCTCACCCTTTCACCTCCGTTTCCCTAGCTTATCAGCTACACACATCCTGGGATGATGGTAATAGCAGCGGTTAGCAGAAGCAGCAGCAAGGCATCCAGGTTCCCATGGGACATTTAAGTTTTCCTCTTGTCACCAGGCAGAACAGACCTGTTCAAGAATCCTGTTTAGATTATTGCCAGTGTTGTTACTGTTTATTACGGTCATAAATAAGATTTTAGTCCCATGTTGCTGAGTGTCAGTCAAAGTCTTGATTTCCTCATAATGCCAGTCGTGGGTCTCAAAAAGACCAGGGACATCTGTGTGGATGTAAATAATACATAAATCACCTTGACTTCAGTGCTGGAGTGGCAGCAGTAGTTCTAAACCCCAGCCCTCAATAGGAATAGTGCTGCAGTGAGCAGCTTTATTTAAGTAACCTTAGTAATTCGCTGTTCAACTCTTCCTAGTTTTTTTGTAATTAATGACTATTTTTTTCTTTATTAATCACTAATTTTGGGGAAAGTCATCTGAATAAGCTTCTTGAGATGTGCAAGTATTTGACATATTATCACTATTAGTAATTTTCTTTTCACATAGATTGAATTTTTGACAGAAGGATTTGTTTTAGTGGATAAAAAAGAATCTAAAGAGGGACTACCTTTGCTTTGATCATAGCGATTTAAGAGAAACTACTAATGTCAAGTGATAGAAGTTCTTACATACTGTGTCAAAAAATGAAGATTCTTTTACTTCCTCTTTTTTTGTGTGTTGTGTGTGCAGTCCCTTAAATGTTATCATATCTGTCTGTCTTTTTCTTTTATCCTATTTTAAGAAAATTTTGTCCTTGGAAATTTTGCAAGACTTTATTTTTCCTTGGGATTAACTCTGCCCCTTTGCATGTAACTCCATGCAGTTAAGGATAACTCTTCATTGATGCTGCTGTTGAACCAGAAGATTACTCTGTGGGAAGAAGCAGCTTAATTCAGTGCTGGGTAATGAGCTTGTTTGCAAGTTTTAGTATACCCTTAGATCTCCAAGTATAATTGATTGTTCTTTGGCTGATACAGCCAGCCTTTAAAGATCTGCAAAGCTGGGTAAGATATATAGATTTCTTGCTTGTTAGAATTTGCTTTGGCTTTTTATTTTGTTTGCTCATATATGGTAACTTCTACAGAATTACTTTAAAAGTACAAGTTGTCTGAACTAATATCTTTACTAATGTAATAAATTGCCTTATCAGCATTGTTTGCTTTCCAGTTGTCTGACTTTGACTGCTATTTAAACCTGCAGTACAGAATTAAAATAATTAAAATCTTAATTTTTTTAAAGCACAGAGGATATCACATGTGTGAGCTTTCCATTTCATGCTAAGTTTGCTTTTTTTTGAATTTGGAGGAATCTGGGTTTCCTCTTGGAAAAGCATCATTTTGACCAGAAATAGAAGTTACTTTGTATTCAAATGATGTTTAGTGCAAATGATTTTCTTAGGCATTAATTGGAGCAGAACTTTTAGTAAAAGAATTAATCTTGCCAAAAGGATATAATATAAAAATTATCTGTCTTAAGTATTCATGCTGAATAGACTTTCATGCTGAACAGATGATGTATATCTTGCAGGAAAAAAAAAATATTTGGTCTGGTACATTATTTCAGTTCATATGAAAGACCATGTAGGTTTTAGGAGAATGGAACATCTGAGATCGCGTGAGAGTAGCTGCTTTTCAGTACTACTTTGCGTAGGTCTGGCGTTCTATAAACTCTCATGTTCTCATGCTTATAAACTCTCCTGATCTCATGTTCGCTGCCCTCTTTCAGTTTCTCTAAGTAAAGAGCTCTCACCTGTGGCTGTTGTGAGAAAAACTGAGCGTTGATCCAGGACTGTGTTGCCTGTAAAATGCCGCCTTTCAGCAGGTGCTGAGCGAATACGCAGCTCCAGGGCTGCAGCGGGGACACTTCTGCTGGGGCCTCTGCTTGGGGGTGATGTGCAGGGCTGGCGGGTGCCGCTCTCGGCTGTGTCGGGTTCCACGGCTCTGCAGCAGGTTCCTGTTCACTTCGCACCCAGTTGAATGGGCTGCATCTTGTGGAGGGCTGAGAAGCCACGTGAACGCACGGGTGTTTGTGTTGCTGTGCAGCTCTTCCTTAGAGAGGTTTGCTCCTCAGTGTAGGAAACCAAACCACAGGGGTAATTTAGACCAGCGCTTCTAATCGCAGAGGGTGAATACTGAGTTGGGGCAAAGAAATAGTGCTATGTCCTTTGGGATACATCCTTCATGAAATTCCAACAGGCAGATCTTCACTTCGAATCGACTCAGGAGGTTCGCTGAAGACAAGTTATCATTTGTGCTTGTGTGAAGCATGTAGATGCAAAGACTTTTCAAGGAAGGAATGGCTGCCCATTAACAAATATGACCCAAATCTTAATTACAGATTATTTCATTTGTTTTGGGGGTTAAAGTTTGCAGAATTATGACTGCTATATTGTTTTCCCTCTCCCCTTTCTAAAATCAAACTTATCTAAAGGTTTTGCTTCTTACTGTAATGTCCTTGAAGTTGGACAACTAAGATAATATGTATAAGTTTCCAAATTTTTGTGATAGTTGTTCACCGAAGTTGGATGTTGGTAAGAACTTTGTCTTCAGGAATAGAAATTTAGATTTACAGCTTCCAATATGCAATAGCATGTTTAGATGTTCTGGACTGTGTTTTTTGTTTCAGTTATTGGTTTAGTTATTTTCTCCATTTTTCCATGGCTGTCCTTTTACTATTCCTATTTCGGTCTCAAATTGCAAGCTGTAATTCAGTGTTGTTTTGGTTGTTACTGTTTGTTACTGCTGGTTAGATCTGGAACTAGTCTTGCAGTTACTGTGCGGACAGCGTGAGCACTTGACACTGTTCTGTGCTGCTCTGAACAAGCTGTCTGCTTTGTGCAGGAAAGCAGTTTGTCCAGTGACTGAAGTGTACCCTTCTTACTTGTCTTGCAGGAACGGGAGAGAGTGGCAAAAGCACGTTCATCAAGCAGATGAGAATCATTCATGGATCAGGTTACTCTGATGAAGACAAAAGAGGCTTTACAAAACTGGTGTACCAGAATATATTTACAGCAATGCAGGCCATGATCAGAGCCATGGATACCCTCAAAATCCCATACAAGTATGAACACAATAAGGTGAGACTTTTGTGTATTTCCATAACTGAAATTCTGCCTTCTTTTTTTCCTTTTATCTTTAGGAAACATATGGAGGATCTCTAAAAACTGTACATGGCATATGACTTGCACTCTATTTAAAGTTTAGAGGAAAATAGCTTTTTCCAGTTCTCTTCCCTTGGCACAACCCTAACCAAACAGAGGAGATAAGAGAAGTCCTCCAGTGTGGGATTTTTTATGGGAAGAAAGCTGATGGCAGGCTGGTGTTTGCCTATGGCTTTAGTCATCTCTTTCCTTTTCCTCCCAGCCCATGCTATGACCAGAGCACAGTTGACCCATTCTTGTCTTTTCCAGTGCTGCTTAGGATGTGCCATTAATATTGCTTGGGAAAAAGTTCAAATTAATTGAAAAATATGTGGGGATATCTGCTCTTGTATGAGCCTTTTGTTGCAAGACCTTAAGACAAGAAAGTTCATTTTAAATTGATGGCATCACTGAAATCTAGGAGGAGGAAAACACATTTAAAGCATTTTTAAGATTTATCTTTGACAAATCTTCTTCCCATGTTTTATATTAGCCTTTTTAAAGAAAGATGACATATTTAAAGCATTTCTTGAAGGACAGTGAAATGCTTGATATTTACTTGAGTAGAAGGGAGACGTACTGCATGGGAAGGCACAGAACTACATGGCTACATCTCCCACTGTTTGCCATGGGAGCAGTGTATCTTTTTTCGATAACAATGTTGATTTTTAGTGTTGACAAATTATCAGTAACTATGCCTGACAGGTTAAATTCTGTCATAAGTGGAATGTTCGCCTTTCTTTGAAACTTATAAAAGGGCATTTAGTTGTTTTTGGATGAAAAAATATACCTAAAAAATTAAATAAATTAATATTAGGATAGGAACTTTTTTGTTTAAATGTCTGAAATTTCAAGATGAAAATTGAACTGTAGTACATATTTTAAGGCATCTTATTTTGAAGCAGGAAAGACGGAGCTTGCCACTTAAAAACACTTTAAAGTTAAGGTACAAAGTTTAAAAAGAAACAGAAAAAAAATGTAAAAAACACTTTCTTTTCCATTCTGGTCAAGCAATGTCACTGCAGCTGGTTATCACTTTGTCAGTGACATAATGATATAGTAAACAAAAAATACTGCATGAACCTGGGATTTTCAGTGAGAAGTTAGGCAGATCCTGCTGTAAAAAGCCATATAATTAGTCCACTTTAATGATGGGATGTTCTTAGTTTTTCAGTGTTTGTTTTAAAAAGTTGGGAAAAGTTATCTTAAATAGTAAATGGGAGAATGTTGAAATGAACTTCCTTATATGACTGTATGCTGGAACTGTGGGATTTCCTCTTGCCTCACAGAAATAAAAATCAATGTAATTTTTTTTTAATTTTAGAAATTTATTTGTGTCTATTTCAGCTTTTTTTACTGAACTGTTTTTGCTCTAGGGGGAGATTCAATTTCTTGGTATACATGAAAAGTTGGTTGATTGGGTGTTTGGCACATTTTTCTTCAGAATTGGCATAGATTGCTTTTTTGCTGAGTATGTAGAAGTCTGAATTATGAAACAGGATTTTTTTTTTTTATTATTTTTTTTTTTATTTTTTTTTTGTAGAATGTTGTGCTCCAGAGTACATAGCCTATAGTTACTCCTTGGTTTTTATACTGAATTTATATAGAATATTTTATTGTGATTTATATAAAGTGTTCTTTTCCTAGTTGAAACCAGTTAATGAGATGTGGCATAGCTGTACGTGCATAGTCAGACCTATACATTTAGAGTTGTTCACTTTCTCTGTGCAAGAGTAACTTTTCTGAAAATGAGTTTATTCTTGCACTCTACTATTTCACAAGCATTCTCGCATGTTTTAATAGGTCTACATGTGGAATAAAGTAAAACTCCCAAAATAACAGGTTCTAAACACAGTTGCTTTAAAAATTCTGCCTGGAAATAGAGTAGAAAACAAATTTACTATTCAGTCAGGCCGGACTACTTTTATACCTTGTTTATAAAGTCACTTTAAGGCAGGGTTTTGTGGGTGTTTTTTTTTTTTTTGGTTTTTTTTTTTTTTTTNTTTTTTTTAAGTCTGTTGAAAACAAGCTCATTAACCTAGCAGCCTAGGAAACACAGGAAGGACATTTCTTATTAATTTGAATCTCCTATCAGGAAATCCTATCTCTGGAGAGAATATATCAAAGTTTGAGTAACAGTATGTTTTTAGCACACTGTTTGTTTTCCACAATAGTTTAGAAAACAACAGTTCAAGCTGGTATTGATGTGGATGCCCCTAAAACTGATGGTAAGGTGACCCTTTTCTCTGCCTACCCAAGTCTTCCTGTTCAAGGCTAGGTTTTAGGGTCGTGTTTTTGTCTCACTGTACTTACTTTAGTAAAGAGTCATTAAATTTTTTTTTTTAATCTCTGAGTGCATCTACAATTTGAAGTATTATGTTGTCAAAAAGTGGTATTAAAATTTAGTGTCTCTATGATACTAGGGCATTGTATCAGGCAAGACATTCTTGTTCAGCTGCAGGATATGAGTTCTGCTGAAGCCTAAGATAATGGGTCAGCATCTCTTCTCTAAGAAGTTTGTGTGTCACAGGAAATGGTGTATAATGATTTGGGTTTTCGTTTTCTTTCGGGTAAATGTTATATTTTGTTGCTTGTTTTTAACTAGAAGTTGCAAAATCTTTATGTGTTCCTTTAGAGTGAGAAACATTTTATCAAATGCAGTGAAACCTTAGTTGCTTATAGAAATGTGAACAAGCAGTTACTAAAATTACCAGTCTTTGCAAAAATTTTGTGGTTGTACATAAGACAAGGCAAGCATAGACATTCATATTCACCTTTAAAAAATCTAAAATAGAGATTTATTTTTTTAAAATGAATTAGAAGCCACTGTTTCAAAATTTTCATTGTGAAAGTCCCCATTTCTCCCCCCCCTTTTTTTTTTATTTAACATACCTAATATTACTTAGGAAAGGGGATATACGTAGATGGTTTTCTGTTTTTTCTCTCAATTTTTGCAACAGTTCTGTGGAATAAATCTGCTGTTATCCTGGACAACTACCATTATAGCTACTCTTCCCTTTCAGTGAAGTTTCCAGAAGACAAGTTGTCTCCTTCCATGGAGAGACTACCAGGAAAGTGTCACTCGGTGATAATTAACAGGCAGGAAATCTTACTTGAATCCCATACTCATAATTTCCTCTGAGACTTCTTAAATGTTCATAGCAAGATACCTATTGTGATGCACAGTGACAGAAAAGCCAAAGTGTTTAAGAAACTGAAAACTTAAAAGCAAGTCTTACTGTGGGTCAAGAAGTTTGTTGTAAGCTTCATAGAATGGTTCTGCAGTAGGAGACATTTCCATATTTAAATCTGTTTCCTACTGGATGTGTTTTTAAGTAGATATAAGTGAGAAATATTTTTGAAGTCTGGAGTCTTACTGACATTATCTTCAAGACTGAATTTACCTTATTGATAGCTTGTTGCTTCTTAGTTCCCTGTAAGGCACAACTAAAACTATGGCCAGATAATAACACATCATCCGCATGATGGATGTCAGATGACATAAATTCTTAAGTAAATGAAAAGGAGTCTTCAATTTCTTAGATCTTCTTTATGAAATCTCTTATCAAATGAATATAAGTTGGGGAAAAAAAATGGGCCTAGCTCATATACCTTACTTGGTTTGCAGAGAGCTTGAAGGACTGGATCTTGAGCAGATGTGCGTAAACAATATGAGTGTTTCTCACTTTCAGATGATGTAGAATGTGTGGCATTCCTGGCTTTTTTTTTTAGAAATTATATTCTTGAGAATTTGAAAGAAATTGCTGTTTTATTTCAGGAACAGCTCTTGGTTTAGAACACTAATAAAGTGACTCTTCAAGCAGATGGAGAAACCCAGATTGTACCATATGCACAGACAGTGTTCTGCAGTGTCTCAAACCTGTAAAAAGGTTTTATACTAATAACAATAGTCAGTTACCCTTGTACTCACAGATGTCCTCCTCCAGGCACCCAAGAACAAAGAGAAACTATCCAATAAATGGAAGCTGTGCAGGCAGCTAAATGCTTCTAATACTGCGAAGCTAAAGATGCAGTTTTCTGTCAAGAAATGGATTGATTGTCTAAAAGACAGCCAGTGTGGAAGAGAGTAGAGTAAGATTTAAAGTAGTTAACAACATGGCTTCAGTTGCTTTATCAGAATCTTTTTCTTGTTTTCTTTGTCTTTCAGGAGCCTTGATATGAGATAAATATTGCCTTTAGGAGCTGTGGGGTGGGGTTTTTTTTTGTTGTTTTTTGGTTTTTTTGTTTTGAGCTTTCATTAAGAGTTTCTTCCTTAGTGCTTCATAGAAAATATTGGTAAAGAATTGCACTATCCTATGTAGATATCCCTCCCTCCGCAGAGCTGCTCTTCCCTTTTCAGCAGTATTTCCCTGTCAGTCACCTAACTGCTCTCTAACATCTCTCTCCAGCCTGATATCCCTGTGAGCTCATCCAGGCGCTGCGTACTTAATTTGCCACTGCCTGTTTTCTTTTTTTCTCCTTGTCTGGTTGAAGTTTTAAAAATTTATCTTTTATCGGCATGGCAACCCTGTGTCCTGGCTGTCTTTGCCAGTTCACTTATGTGTCCTCATTTGTTTGCCCTTTGGTTAGGGCAGGGGCCTCTTGCATTTGACTGTATTGATGCGATTAATATAAGAATTACTTACTTCCTCTGTACGTTATGCTCAAGTATTTCATAGTTATCTCAACAGAAGTGAGTTTTGGCTTTTTTATATCCCCAAAGGTAGGAAAAATGGTTGTCTGTCAATGGTGTAAAGATTAGAAGGGTTGTATGTCCTTATGGTGAGCTGAAAATATTTCTCTTAAAAACAGAAATACAAACGAACAAATAAACATTCTTAGGTAATTTTGTCTGTGTAAATGGGAAACTGTCTCCTTCTTCTGTTCTGCAACCATAAATGTTCACATTTTAGAATGCCTGGAAGCCCCTCGATTCAAGCAGATAATTGCATGCTTAGGCTTACCTGTGCAGTCTTAGTGCCAGCTATTTTGGCAAATGTGACAGCTCTTGGATATTATAGATATACATTTGAAAGCTCAATGAAAGCTTTTTGCACTGAAAGGAGATTCCTGTATTCACGGTTTTATATTTTAGGAGAAGCTCTCAGTCATATCATGGCTGAAGAAGATAGTATAGAAAAGTAGACCTCTAGCACTGTTCTTTTTCTATAACTAATCTAGTTTACTTCAGATAATATTTGCTGAATAGCTTGCTTAGAGAATGCACTTTGCTGTCCAGAATGCAACATCCATGTGAATATGTCTCTGGCAAGAAGAGTCTGAATAACTCTCAAGGCAACATTTGTGTGTAATAGATGCTTGGTGTTTATTTTAAGGCAATGAAGGAGCTTTTGTGCTATTGTTAATAAAGCAGAATATTCATTATATGTAAATATATATGGTGTATATATATGGTATATAAATATATCAAAATATATATATGTAAAATATAAATATAATGTTTATAACTACATATATTTTAATAGTGTAAAATATTTATCAGTAATACCTTCCTAATTATTTCCTTCATTACTAGTAGAGATGTGTAATTACCTTTGAAATGATATTATTTCATATGATTAACTATGAAACTCTGAAAAATTCAACTATGTTCCATTTATCCTATGTGGAATTACTAAAAAAATCTTTAAATCTCATTGTTCTTTTTTACATTGTCTTCATTGCTCTCTTCTACAAACTTGCAAGATTTTCCAAAAATAATATTAACTACAGTGTATTAAGAAATTTTAAGCTAAAATGGACTGGTTTTTAATTTTTTTTTTCTAAAGATGCTGTCAGCCTCTCTTTTTCTCTTTGCACTTTCTATGTGGTAAAAGTCATAATGTATGAGATGCAAGAAAAAATTTCTCCTGTTCAGCTTTGGTTTAGAAAACAGACTAACATTAAGCAGAAGAATTGTAAAGAAAAAACATGTTTACATACATTCTCTCTCTCTCTCTCTCTCTCTCTATGTGTGTTTGTGTGTGTATATATATGTATTTACAATAGATAGAGTATGTGTTTTTAAGTGAGGGGGGTTTTTTATATTTTTTCTATTTATAATAGGATTGTGTTATAAAAGCTTTCACACAGCTACTTTTGTTCTGAACTTTCTTGAAAGTTGTTTACCCCTGTTTTCTTCCAGATTGAAGTTTGTGTAAAGTCTACACATTATAAATAATGTATATTATAATATTATAATAATGTACATTATAATGTAAGTTCACACTGCAAATCCTATTGCTGGCCTGCCTGGTTTCAGGATGTGGTCCTTGGGCTTTCAGTCTTAAATTTTGTGTTCATTTTACTGTAACTTCAGTAACAACATAAAGATTAAGTGTGAGGCAAAGGTGCAGTGTTTTGGTTCTCTTAAATGAGATAGGCAAAGGAAGATCCAATTCCTTTGGAACAAAACAAAAGTATATATCCAACTCTCTTGACTGGTTTCTGTAGGTTGTATAGTGGTGGAACTAAGATTAGTAGATAAATAGGAAATTCATTTGTTAAGAGAAAGTCACTTCTGTGAACAGTTTGTTCATATCAGTCTTTTATCAGCAGAGATTTAGTGCTGGCTTGAAAGGGTAGCAGCATCAGAGGATGGTATTTAACCCCTCTGTGTACTTCGTTAGTTCTCACGTGTCTCTTGATTTCCGTAGTTGCCGTCATCTATGAGAGTTAATAGGGTGTGTGTGTTGGCCTGGGCAAGTAATACTTTGGAAAAGCTGTTACAATTGAGGCCTTTTCAGGCTAATTAAGGCTTTTTCGGGTTCAAGACTTTCTGTTTTTCTTCATGCATAAAGCAGAATTAAAATTCGCACCCTTAATTAGCTAGGCTAATTCATAGGTGCAATGTGGTAAAAAATTGCATGTACATGTGTTGCAAGTTTGGAGTGTTTCTAGAAAACTTTCAGACTATGAGTCATGTGCCAAGTAGCTATTTTGAAGAAGTTCCTGTAAATACTTACTTTTTTATTTTCAAACACAATCCCTGGTTCGAATGCCTATGCTGCCTGCCTTGGTGGTGTGCAGCCAGGTGAGTAAGTGTTCGAGGTACACGGAGAGGTTCTTTGCATCTTCCCTCTGGTCCCTGTCCAGCTGTTTTTTGGAAGCAGCATCAAAAGGCCCCAGGTGAACCTGCCTGGGCTCCGGTGCAGCACGTGCAGAGGGCAGGAAGAGCGGGCATGTCCTGTTGGCAAAAGCATTGACACAGCAGCCGCCAGACCCTGTGGTGGTCTTTGGGCACCGTTTGTGAAGCTTCATGGGTGTTTGGAGGTCTGTGTTTCTGTTTATCCAAATAAACCAAAATACTAGAATAAAAATTACTAAAGACAGAGAGGTTTAGAATAAATCTGGAACTAGACCTGGCAGGCGTGCTGGGGGGCTGTGTTAGGGCCTGTTTGCTTGATCATCATCACTTTTAAGGTCATCCAGCACTTCATTCTTCACTGTTGCTTCTACTCAACTCGGTGCTTGGCACTGCAGAAACGCAGTAGTACCAATTATTCAGGGCTCCTTCAAGGATCATTTAAAACAAGAATCTGCTGAATGCTGAGTAGACATTTAATAGCTTTGACACATGCAGGATGAGCTAAGTAATCTCTCGGACTGTGCTGGCAAGTCACAGTGTGCAGAAACAGGATTTGTGCCCCGTCTAAGCACAAGTTATGAGTGTAGATGCAGATGTAATGTCAGCTGTTAATCCGCTTTTTCAGGAAATAAAAAGAATATTTAGTTTGGATTGAAAGGGTGTTTTTACTGTCACCCATTTTTATTAAGGGTAGGTATCATCATAATCTGCCATGAAACCTTTTGTGTCTAAACCAAAACACGGTATGTTCATTTATCATTTGATAAAAAAACCTGAGGCCAGAATAATCTATCGTACCAGCATCTCAGAGTTAAACTTACTTATTAAAGGCCCATGTCACAACCAAATAGGAGAATTCTTATGTAATTTTAAGCTTCTGAAGCTTTTTTTTTAATGTCCTGCACAAAACCATGTAATCAGATAAAATTGTATGCTTGTGCGTGCGTGTGCGCTGAGATTTTTTTCTTTTTGCTTTTGAAGAACTTTTTGTGTACATTTTTGTATGTTTCGTTTGATGCTCCTATGCATTTGTTTAAAGCTGATTTCAAATACTGGATTGGAAAAGGCCTTTGGAAAGCGGAAATCTTGTGCAGTAAGGCCTGAGTACTTCTTTTCCCATAAAATTAGAGCTTTTTGGGCTTCCTTTGTTTCTTTCCCTCCTTTCCTTTCTAAGTCCCTCTGGAACTTTTCTCTACTGCCTTGACCTTTGAAAAATTGGAAACTGTAAAGTAAAAAATTGAAAATAAAACCACTCAAAGCAGTGCAGAAGTATATTGGGTATTATAAAATATCTTGCAGTCAGTAGACTGGAAATAAAAATAAGGACAAAGGAAGAATAAAAAGCAATTTATATATATATATTTTTTGTGGAGCTTTTCATTTAGATGTGCAGTAACAATTTGAGGCAGGCAACTTGAACTTTATTCTGTCCTTAGGAAAGGACCTTCCCCTTCATAACTGGCCCGTAAGGCAGCTCTTCTGCAGCTACGAGAAGTTAGCTGGTTCTGTGGTAATGGGGCAGGGGCTGTCGGAACTGGGCTAAGACATTGATAAAAGGTCTGATACAGGTTTGGCACATCTTGTACAGACGGTGTTTTACAGAAGAGAAAGTTGGAGTTTCTTATCTGGGCACGCAAGTTTGCTCTTGAGGTGGAAGATGTTTCAGAGTACGCACGGAGATAGGGAGGAGTACGAGTGGAGGAATACATGAATGCACAGATCGTTTTTTACAGGGCTTTATAGATACTAGGTGAGGGACTTGTGTAAGGGTGAATGTTGCAGCCTGCAGGTGATTTCTGAGGATGGTTGTGAGACGTGGAGGGAACATGTCGACTCGTGTGACCATGTTAGCTGTAAAAGCATGCTGCTTCTCAGTTTTTGTGATTATCCTACATTGTGTGTAGCTGAATCACTGCTCGGGAACCAAGCTTGCCAGCTCATAGGGGGAATCTAAATCTGGAGCAGCGTTTTTTTCCACATGGAGTCTTGAAATTTTAGAACTTCATCTGTGGGTAATTATAGTGCCACTGATGAGGAAAACAAATCTTGCGGGCTTATTATTAGACTAATTGTGAAAGGCCTCACTTCAAACATGCATTTTTTAGCAAGGCAGCATTCACAAATAAAGCCATGCCCGTAGGAGAGGGGCATGGTGGTGCTGCGTGGCAGCTCACGTCCTTCTCGAGCAATGAATAGTGACATGGTGCCGTTGCCCGTGCCGTAGCGGGGAGGCCGGGCACCGCGTTGGCACCGCGTCGCCATTGCAAAGTACTCGCAGCAGCAGCTCCCTGCCGGGAGGGAGGACACAGAAGAGCTTTTCCTACATCTCTCTCCAAAATTAATCCTGCATGAGACGCAGCCCGCGTTCAGGACGCGGTCCCCAGCGCGGGGAGGCGCAGGCGCGGCCAGGCAGCGCTGCTGTTCCCTGGAGCCAGCGGCGAGGCGAGCGGAGCGTGCCCGCCGCCCGCGCGGCTCTGCCCGTCCGTCCCTCCTCGGACACGCGTCATCCTCCGCCGTCCTCCTGCAGAGCTTCCTGCGTGCTGCTCCCTGGTATAGCGAGTGAATCAGCAGAGTGGGCGGTGGTTTACCCGTCTGACAAATGAGAACACTGCAGCAACAGTATTTTCAATATTCTTCACTGGAATCAGCCCTATTCAGAGCTGTACGTTCTTAATTTGCACAAGGGATGCATTTCTGCAATCTACCAGTGTCTTGCTGGTTTGTTTTATCTGCTATCTATTGGCTGGAATATAGAGTAGAAAACAGCTTTTTGTGGATGCATGCCAAGCAAATGCTATAACTGCCTGGTTATACCAAAACAGACACCATCCACAGCAGCATTGTCAACATAACACAGAATCAAATTGTGCCTGCTCAACACTGCAAAGTAATTTTTCTTTGTGTCCTGCATTACTGGGCTGCACTACATGAGAATTAAATTGCAGTGTTGCTTTCCTCTTGGGAAAGGAATGGAAATTAGATTTCTCATATGAAGCTGTCCCAGTGAAAGGAGATTAAATAAATATACTTCAGGAAGGGTTTTGCACAAATACATATGTTGGTATAAAGGGAATGGTAGAAATGAGATATAGCTGAATTGTTAATAACCTACTCTCAAGGTAAGGGTAAATTCCTGAGGATAGTTTTGTTGGTAATGCTTCTCCAGTGTTTTGATGATCTCTTTAAGTTGTTATTCTTTGAACATGATATAGTTATTTCTCAGCAGGGTGCCAAATAACCTTTTTTTCCCTTAATACTTTTTACTTTTTTTGCTATAGTAGATTTGGTAATCAAATCTCTTCTAATTTATTAGAGCTTTTTGTTTATTATTCGGGGTCATTTTGGTTGTTTTTTTTTCCTTTTTTGTTTCTTTCTTTTTGTCTATGTTTTCAAGTCTTTCATCTTGGCATTCTCTGTATTTGATCTGATGCAATTGTAATTTGCTATAAGCGTTTTGAGTGTAAGAAGAGCGAAATAAGGGTTATTAGACTGCTGCTTTTTCCCTGGCTCCTTTATTCCTGCTGAATATCCAGTATTTTTGAAATTTGAGTTTTTGAGGAGCATCGTCATTTTCTGCAGAAGTGTGGATCAAGGAATTCACTTCACAGGGACATAGCTTCATATAGGTGCAGAAAATGAGGTTAAGGTGTCTTTGAAATACCAGCTTTCTTATTTAGTCGAATTTCTAACCTATTTTGCGGAGAGAGGGATATATGAGCTGCAGAGTTCCAGAGAATTTTAATACAAAGCTTATTAAAGTAACTGCTTTGACTGACTGGAGACAGACAGAACACAGTGTCATAAGCTTAGGTCTGTAACTGGTGGTTTTGCATGAAACACGACATCCCTTCTGTGAGCTAAGTGTAGGGATGGTACAGTATCTCCTCTTAGGAGACTCAGAAATGTAATGCATGCTTTTACGATGAAGTAATTTTGACTCAGAAGCTGGAGTTCATAGACACTCTGAAAGGCTGAATAAAATGTGCTTAACCAGAACCCCACCACACCCAAAATGCAGGCATCTGAATTCATCTCCATATCCTAATTATGCCTCAGTGCATCAGCAGATGGATGTAATGAAAGCAACGACAATCAATCTTCGCTGTTATGATATGTTACTGGTGCCAGCACTCTTACAGCTTATAAATAAAATCAGTAACTGAGCAAAGCATTTTCTTCTGCACTACACAGAATATTCTCTCAGTACAACCAAGTGTAGAATAAGGGACAGCACACTTTAAAATGTGTCTCCTGTTTTGATGGAATTTTGCCATTTTTAGTGTTAGCCCGTGCTGTATCATGTGTTTTTACAGCATCCTGCTAAGCAGCAGCCCTGTGCTGTTACCCCTGCCAAGGGGTAGTGCTCAAGTACTAGTACGTGGACCTTAACATGAAGAATAGAGGGGAGGAATGTCCGTAGCTGTTGCCCAGGGACTGTTCATGCTGGTCTCGAGTGTGGGACCGTGGTTCTGTGCCCTGCCCAGCCTCTGCATCCTTTGCCCCACTTGCAGTAGCACCTTCCAAAGGAGCTATTCCCACATAACCCCACATTTACTTTACAGTCCAGGGCATGAATGGAGAGGAGACCTCCCCAGGTGTTTATATATAGATACAACAGCCTAGAGTCTCTCTGGAGCGAGGTCCTCTGGCTCCAAAGAGGAGCCGTTGTTGTAAATGAGTTGTAGGTTGAAGAAGGGATCCTGCATTTGGTCCCAGTCTCTGTCACTGATTCCTCACGTGACCCCAAGAAAATCAGTTTTAATAGAAGTGTTGAATGTGCTTGATAAATCTGGCTAAGTCGGCCAAAATATCCATAGTAATGGATAGTTTTGGTTTACTAGCCTAAATTCCTTAATTTCAATAGCTAGTTTAGCTACCAGTAAGGTTCTTGTAGGATATCCATAAACCTACATTTGAATATTGAAGTAGTTCCTAGAGCATTTAAAATCACATTACTTTTGTTTAAGGATGGAAAACATTAAGCAAGTGAATTTGAATGTGACAATTGTCTGCCCTCTCCTTTTTTTTTTCCCACTTCTGTGTAAAATAAAATTGGTTCCATCCTTTGTAACATTGTTGTACAAGAGTGCAAGCATACTAGCTTGGGGGTGCTTTGAAACTTGAACGATTGCAGGAGTAAATCGGGTGGACTCATATATTTGTGGCTCAGCACCCTGTGGCCACGCTCTACCCACTGCCAACCTCTGGGTCGTCACTCTGGCCTCCACTCCTGTGGAGTGAAGTCTAGGGGGTTGGGATTAGATCACCGGGAGCTCTGATGAGGAAGGAAGGCAGAGGAGTATCCACAGGATCCACTAGACTGGCTTGAATTGAAGTCAGGTCAGCATGATGATGCTGCAGCTTCAATTAAGTAATGTCTGAAGCTAACAGCTTTAGCTGTCACGGAGGTGTAAAATATGATATATCATTCACTACCTTATTCTGGGCTCTCTTGCTTTATCAGGAGCTTCTTTGAATATATATTGCTTGGCTTGCTTTCTGAGTTTGACCCGAGCCCTCACATGGAGCAATAAAGCATTCTCTAGAAAGTCAGCTAGTCAATACCACACTCTTTCCTCACAAGGGGAATGGGGTAATTCTTAATGTGCATTTACCTACTGACCTCTTAGATGCTATGGGCAATTAAATATGCTTGCTAATGGTTAAGGCAATGAACAAACTCTTTTTCCTGAAGTTAATCAGAAAGCAGTAATGTGACTGTTAACGTGAGCAAATAAAGTTCTCCTGCCAGGTCTCGTTTCTTTCAGACCTGATTTGTTGAAGACTTTTGACCTATAGAGGTAAGAAAATATCATCTATTTTCATATGCATTTTGAGATTGAAGGTGTAAAAAGTTACCTCCTTCCAGAAATATTTTTATATTCACTGGTCTTTTAACTGGAATCTTTAAATGGAATATTGTCAGGGAACTTTTAGCTTTTTATGCTACTTGGTGGAAAAGTTGCTTTTAGGAAGTGAAATGTCATATGGTGGACATAAAACAGTAGTGATATAAGTAAGACTGTTTATAAAGAACTTCTGAAATACTTCCCATTTTAATATCGGCCACATGAAAAACAGGAATAGAGGTGCAAACTTAACAAATGCAGCTTTTCTCTGAAGAAGGCAAACTACAGTAACTTGCCTTTAATCTGATGAAATTAGTGCTCCTCTTCTATCACCAATTCTTTTAAATCTTGAAAAAGAAAACCTCCATTCTCTGCTGAAGTGTCTCTGACAGCATTTTAGAGCTTTTTTAAATAGTTTGCTAATTGTAGTTTCTAGACCTGGGAAGAAGCTGTTCGTTGTTACTTTAATACCAACTTTCTTATTGCTAAATATGGATTCAGCAGAGGAACTGATAACTGGGCTGCTAATTCTGGTACAGAGACTGTCGACTTTAATATGTATTTGTTTAAGGTTAGGAAATCTGTCTTCTGGGATAAACTCTCACAAATGAGTCATATTTTTTGAAATTGCCAGATTGAACATAACTCATTTTGTAATAAATAAATGCTAGTGGTTTCTTTCATCATTCTCCTTTTTTTTTTTTGTTCCCTGCCTTACCTTCTTTCCTCCTCCTTTTAATGTCTTCATTTTTAACCTTCCACTGCCACAGTTTGACCTGTATGAAAATGAAGGGATGGATTTTGCACCTGAATGGGAATCAGACATAACTCCTGGGAAGACCAAACTTCTCCTCCAGCTGTCCAGACCGAGCGCCGCTAACCGGGAGCGGGCTTGTCCCTGGCAGGTGGGCAGGGAGAGCACGGAGAGCGTGCTGGGGAGGTGCCTGTCTCCTTGCACCGCCGCCTGCTCGCGCAGAAGGAGCCTGACTCGCTTTCCTGCGCCCGGCCGCGCCGTCGGGGCTGGTGCACAGTGCGTGTTGGTGGCCCGTGTGCCTTCCTTGCAGATGGGGCGGTCACAACAAGTGTCATCTGTAGTCCACAGATCAGCTCTGCCTGACGTGCTGACTGGGTAGGGTGTGCAGGGCGAGCGCTGCTGCTTGCTAGGACATCACCCAGCCCAGGAATTGTCCGGTTCTTACAGTACACTTGGAGCTTCACTTCAAGTACAGTACTCTACAGTACATTGGGAGCTTCACTAATGACAACCCCACCAGCACCCCCATCCAGTTTCCTGCAACTTAGTTGCTCTGCGAGTTGCGTGCAGTTAATAGGAAGGGGTGGTTTACTCCAGAGCTCCTTCTCCTGCAGGATCTGCCTGCCTCGATTTTTCTCACTGAATTTCTGTTACAAGAGATGTTCCTGGCAGCTGGGAAGTATTCCGCCACTTACGCAGAATCCCCAGTACTTTCTTTCAGTTTAGAAGGGGATAATCAAAAACTTTCCTGCTAATTTACCTCAACAGAAAAATGAAGGTAAAAGATGTAGTTGAAGTTGTTACTAACAGTATGAGGGCCTTTGCTGTGTGTTCCTTCTGTAGGCAGGCTGCAGACCCTGTGACATCCAGGTCCTTCCAAGCACACTTTGCAAGTGTTGTGGAAGCCATTGTGTAAAAAATATTTTATAAATCTGTAATTTGAAGAAATACTTGAGGAAATATTTGAACTTTGTTGTATAAATTGTAGTAGATTTGGCCCCTAGTTATTCTCCTTTTTCTCTCCTGAGGGCTTCTGTGGCTCAGCGTTAATTATGGCGAGTCCATGGGTTGTCCTCTTGATCATCTGGATGAGCACTTGCTCAAAGTGATACCAGATTATTCACATAAGGATTCATGAACATGAATGAAAGCCACATAATCAGGTTTGGTATATTTGAAATATCTTTAAAGAGTGGTTCTGTAACTGATTATCTGCCTGTCCCAAAATATAGGACATATTCCAATCCTTCATAGAGAGGACTAATTTAATTTTTTTATGCTAGGTAATTTAGAACCAAATTGCAATCCTCTGCAAGCAGTGTGGTGTTAGTTAAAATTCTTAATTCAGGAACTTCAGGAAATCGGTAGATTTGTCTTGTTATGTTGTCTCTTTATTGTATTGTAGCCACCTAAAATTAGAAATTGCTGTCTGCTTCAGACCAAAGGCAGTTGATGAGCTGGATGCATACAGTTTTTGTAAGATGACTGCCATTTCCTGAAGCTTTTTCTTGCAAAGCCGGTGAGGAACAAGAATTGTTGATGTTACTGAGTATCTTGTTTATTAAAATAAAAAGATGAGGTGAAAAAATATCCAGAGAACTATTGGTACTTTTAACTAATTAAAATTCACTTAGTGCAGTCTTTGACAGTGGAATATTGCCTGGCTTTGGTTTGACTCAGTATGTTAAATGCATTTTTCTCCTTAATCTTTCACACTTGTGGCTTGGTCCTTATGCTTGTGCTTCTTCGTTCCTTCTCCCTCTTTTCATTTGTCTATAGTACCCAAGAGGAGGGAAAATTAGCATCTCAAGTCAGGAAGACTGAACCATTTAATTTTAGCTTTCTTCCAAGGCCATAACTGCTGAAACGCTCTTTTCCTTTTAAGGGAAATAACATTAAGGGAAATTATATCTGCTAGCAAGGACTTGGGAGGGCATGTGGGGTCGCAGTGGGAAGTGTTCTTGGAGAGAGCGTATCTGTTTTTCAGGTGTGCAAGGGCAATAGTAATGTGACTTGTTACAAGAGTCATTCCCTGATAATATATTGGTTGCGGAACACTGTCTATATCCTCTGCTGTAGGTGTGGTGCTTGCTGGCATGCAAACTAGCAATAACTAATGTTTTTATTATGTAGTCTTGTTAAGAAAAGTCGTTGTATAGCTACTAGTCGTTGTCTTCTTGCCTGTTCTTTTTGTAGTTTTTTGCCTATCTTAACTGTGAAATGAAAACTTACTGTAGCCCTTGTTTGAATTAAATCCTCCAGCATGGATGAGTAAATTGTATAATTTTGTACATTGGTGTCATTTCTAATTGTTTTTATTTTTGCTCCTGAGGCTCAAAATAAATGGTGAATCAGTGCAGCAAGTAGCTAAATTAAGTGGAAAGGAAAAAGACATTTTCTGGTTATTTGGCAAAGACTTACTCGTTTTGACGACTGGCTTAGCTTTCACGTCAGAGTCGTGTGTGTACCAGTTCCCTTCCACTTTGTCATCTTTGGAGACTCTTCGTGCCTCTTCTACCTTACAGGGGAACTAAAACTAACCGTTTGGAATTAAATACAGTGATTAAAAAGAAGAACAAACAAAAAAAAAGAACAAAAGCAAAAAATGAAACAAAACAAAAAAAAAAAACCAAAATGGGCAATACTCTCTTTTCTTAACACCTTGGCAGTCCTCAGTGAACAACTGAGGAAGGGTGGTGTTCTTTTATTTATTTGTGGTATAACCTAATGGTGCCACGCTGGATTTTATGGGAGTCTCCTTTATTTTAACCCCTGATCATAAGGTGCCTGATGACTGCTGCAGTCTTGCTCAACTGTAGGAGGAGGGAGGATGGCTTTACTCATGAAAGGAGAAAAGCTAAAGAGATTATTGTTCAGTTTCTATTCCCGAGAGCTGCAGAAGGAGAAAATGCTGAATGTATTCTGTTCTGTTCCCTTAGTTTCCATAACTCTCTGTGTTTGGCAGTGTTTTTAAATTTTCTTCCCCTTTAAAAACTCTGGTTTAGAAAATCATGCTTCTCCAGAACTTTCCTTAGGCAATTGCAGCAGAATGCAGTTAGCACAATCTTTTCATTTTTAATTCAATGGCTACTGATGAACAGGCAGTATTATAGACTATAAACCTATGGGTTCCTTCTAGTGGAATTCGACAGAGCTGGGAACAGCAGCAAAAGCAGCTCGACTTTCTGGCCCCTAACTCAGGAAGACAGCCCTGTTTTAGTGTGCGTGTGAGTCATGCTTGTTATCTCTGTAAATATAAAAGAAGGAAGCTAGCAAAGTAATAGTACTTCACTTAGAGCCCAAGTTATTCATGAAATATCCTTGAAAACTGAACCAAAACAAGCAGCTCAAGGGAGTTAGAGGAGTGGCTGATACTTGTTACAAAACTAACAGGTTTTCACCACGGTAAATGGGTGCTGTTACATAAATTGTGGGGTATAGTCATGCCAGGGTTTGTAGAGGGGGGAAGAGCTTGATGGAGTTTCCATTGTTCCCCGATTCGCTTTCTGCAATAGAGTGAGTCTGTGGAGTCATGTCTACATGGTAGGTTAGTGTCAACGTGTCAATGAGACGGTTTCTGTTCATGCCTGGTCTCCATTCACAGTATGTGGAGTAGCAGAGGGTGCTTCACTAACACATCTGTATGCCTCATCTGTCAAACTCTGCCTTTGTATCCGCTCTGCGCTGCCGTGAAGGGATTCACTGCTGCTGGCTCCAATTTTGTTTTTTCTTTTTTTAATTATTATTCTTAGCTTGACAACAAAAATATAAGAAATCATTACGAACAGTTAGAGATCAGAAAACTCTTCATACAGGTAATCAAGCAGTAGCAAGGGTATGATATTATACTATAGCTAGCATAGCTATGATATTAATAACTGAGATGGACTGAAATGGTTACTTGAAAGGTCAAGGTCTCTCTCAGTTTTGTGAGCTTTACTGTTCCTTGATTATCCTGGTTTGTTAACATGTAATGAATTGATGAGGTTTGTAATATTTTGCTTTATTACTGTAGATATTCATGGGCACTTTTAAAAAGAGCATGTCATACTGCAGCATCTGCCTCCCTTTCTTGAAACGATTCAAATTGTTTTAAATACCTTTATGAACAATTGTCTTTATTCTAACAAACTTTTTTTTTCCTCTAATGGGGAGTCATTCATCTTTTTCACACCACTTTAAATAATTGTAATTACAGTAATGTTGGAATACACTGGCTAAAACAATACCAATCATAAATTATCTGCATTAAAATAATTTTATGTTAACCTAATTCTAAATATTTCACTGTTTTGATATGGAAAAGGCATCCTTATCTCAGACTATCAGTTAAAGCAGAAGGAATGATTTCAAGTCTGTGTGCTATATGAATGAGGCAGAAATGAAAATAAAGCTAGAACCTGATACCATTTGAAGTAAAGAATTAGTATTTCATGCTACACTGGAACATTATTTATCAGTATCTCCAAATATTATAGCATGTATAATTTGTAGTGAGGCCTCACTGCAATGAGTGAATGTTGAATAGAGCTCTCCTCTACTCAGCCCCAGTGAGGCCACATCTGGAGTACTGTGTCCGGTTCTGGTCCCAGTACATCGAGAGACAAGAGAGGACCCAGTGTAGGCCGATGAAGATCATGAGGGGACTGGAGCATCTCTCCTATGAGCACAGGCTGAGAGAGCTGGGCCTGTTCAGCTGGAGAAGAACTGGAACACAAGGAGAAACTTCTTGACCGTGAGGGTGATCTTATCAATGTGTGTAGTTATCTTAAGGAGATCGTCAAGAGGATCCAGCCTGTTTCCAGTGGTGGCCAGCAACAGGGCAAGAGGCACCAGAAAACAAATTGAAGCTCACAAAGATCCTTCTAAATTTGAGGAAAAACTTGTTGACCATGAAGGCGACAGAGCCCTGGAACAGGCTGCCCAGAGAGGCTGTGAAGTCTCCTTCTCTGGAGATCTTCCAAACCCGCCTGGATGCCACCATGTTCTAGGTGTCCCTGCTGGAGCAGGGTGGTTAGGCTCCATTATGGTCTCCGGAGGTCACTTCCAACCTTAACTTTTTGTGAAAGTAGAGGGGAGAAAATATTTAGGTCATAATAAGATAAAGTATAGCAATTTGGGAGAAACCTTAATATATTTCTTACTTTTTATGTAGTTTAACTGTCATATGCACTAAATGGCTTACATTCACCATTCTGAACATCCTGCAAATAAATGCAGTGTGTCGTTTTGTAAGTTCCTGAAATGGTAACTAGAATGATGAGGAAAAAAATAGGGTGAAGGCTATAATTAGAAGTCTCAGAGGAGTTTTGAGGCTTATGTTACACGGTTCTGAAACTTTGTATGGTTATGTGACTAGAAATGCCTCCCCCAGGGAGCAGAAATACGTGCAATAATCTATTCATCATATCTTCTTGTTGGCAGTTAGGATGTTCACAGGTGGTGAAATTAATCTGATTGATCTGTGGGCAAATAGCAGTTTATATACTTCAGTAGCAAAAATGGGATCTATTTATGCTTCTCTATAATGCCAGAAATAAAAAGCAAGAAATAAAAATATCTTCAGATCACAAGAACTAGAATTTTTGTAAATGACCTTCTTTTTTTTAATTCAAAGAACATACTGCAAAGTGATCCAAAGCATGTATGCAGGTCAAGGAAAATGTACAACTAGACAACATTTACCCTAATGTTTCCAGTTTCAATTGATGTTACAGTCAGTCTTGTGGTATTTAATCACTGTGGAAGTGATTGCTAACTGGTATACACAGGAATTAGTCTGGGGAAAATCTCCCTGAAAAATGTAGCTAATGTTATCCTTACACTATTTTGCTAGAAATCGTATTTTCCTCTTTTTTTTTTTTTTTTTTCCTATGGTTTTTTTTGCTCCACCGAAAAAATGAGGAATGTCCGTTCTGGAGCTAGCAGCTCTGTAGGCATCTCCTGGCTTGCCAAGACTGCATCCTCCTCTACATGAGTTATGAATGTCCCTTTCTAAGAGGAAAGGAAGTCTCTTCTCTCCTATACCTTGGCCTGATTGAGGCTCAGACGTGAATAAACCCTTGGTAGATTTGAAACACAGACACACTGAACTGCATTTCATGATTTTCCAGTGTATTCAGAACTGCCCTCTGACAGCTTCAATTTAATAATTATATGAAATTATTTGTATAAATACTTAAGAGCTCACATTCATGGTCGGCCTGCATAAACAGTGTCTTACTGAATACATAGCAATCTTACTAAACCTTCCTTTGTTTACAAAGAGAGAGTTTCAAATACATATGCATGTTATTTCTGGTACAACATATTATGATTTTTTTTAATTAATATTGGACTATAGGGGGCTTAGAGTAGATGAAAGGATTACAATTATTTCTTTTTCATATCTTTGAAAAGTAACTTGGAAAATATGGAGTGTGGGTTTTAGAGTTTTGTTTTATTTTTAAGATAAAAATGTTATATAAAAATGTGCTGTTTCAGGAGTTTATAGAGTAATTTTGCAAGGATGTGCTGGAAGCTCCTCATTTTAAGGTTCAAATATGGGAGAAGTTAGTAAAGATCTTGGACACAGTAATCTTCAACATATAGCTAGATGGACTAGATTTTTTGTTGACCTAATTTTTTTGTTTCAGGTCAAAAGTAGGCTTATATATAACATATGCTATGGTAATAGTATCAATAAATGCACAGCGGTTACAGATACTCTTACAGTGACAATTTCTGGTTTTCTGAATTTATAAACTTCACACAACTTTGAAAACTGGAGTGTTCATAGGTTGCATGGAGGCCAACAAGCTCATCAAGAAGTTCAGGCTGCACCCTGCAAGAGTCTGGAAGATTAAGAACAGAGAATAAAAGAGGAAATACTTGGAACAACAGATAGTGCATGAATCAATCAACAGAAAGGAACAATAGAGGGATAGAGGCTGCAGAAATATGATCGTATTTCGTGTTGCACAAGCATGTGATCAAATATAGCACTGCATTTTATTTTTCCTTTCTACTTTTTAAATAAGACTTTTGTTTTAAACATGTTTTATTTTATAATTAGACCTACTAGAAAGGTGACAACTCCCCCAGCATCAGCATGTATGGCACTGAAGAGTTTGAGTATTACTTACTTTGACTAGTATTCTCAAAAGGACAATCAGCAGTACGGGGAACATTATCAAATAAGGAATACAGTTCTAATATCTAAGTCCTCCATTTCAGCATTTGTATAGGTCTCGGAGTTCTCCTGCAAGATCTTTAATGACCTGTCAGGACTTGCATTAATTTTGCTTGTTTGCTAATATCACCCATATTCATATATCCTTACAGACTTCGAGTAAGACCAGTTAGCTTGTACATTGTTTAGGAACTGGGGCCTCTTTCTCTATCAAAAGAGGTCTCTCCACAATAAAAGCCCGTTTTAAGAGTGTAATTCTGTGTTTGCCTCTGGCATCAAGTGATTCCAAACTGTGTTGTTCCAAACTGTGTTGTTCCAGTTTCATTTTCACATGGCAGATTACCAGAAGACATGCAGGCATTGCTTCAGGCTTCTTTCTTTTTTCCCTTTTTGCTTTCTTTTTGCCTTTTTTTTTTTTCCTGTAATCATCAAAAGTTTAGATATTTATCTAGCCGCTCTACCCTGCTCAGAGATGCTCATTCTAGCAAGGAATTTATAGTCCTTTTTATTGCTTGTTCCACTGATGCGTTTCAGAAAACTTATATCCTAAAACTATTACATATTTTTAAGGTTGTTTTCAACAGATACTTAGAGTATGGCTAATACACTGCAAAAATACAAAGTTTACTTTTGTCTGATATGTTCTGTTGAACTGTGCAGGTTTACTGTCTGCCTTCAGTGTGATTAATATGCAACAAGTAACAAATGGCAAATTTTCATCTGAGTTTATTATTTGATGAGACTGGAGGTTTGCCCAAATGCTTACTGTACAGAAAGATTCATATTCAGTATTTTTACTTGATAAGCACTAAAGTAGTGTGTTTTTTAATTCAAGTTCTTAAATTGTGCTACAACTCAACATACATTAGAGGAATGATAGTCTGTTAATGTATGAAATATCCTCTGATTTTTTCACTTATTTGAAGCTAAGATCATCTCAGTTCATATTGCAAAAAAAATTATGATTTCCTGCATGAATCTGAGAACAAGGAATTATGGCTTGGGTCAAAAATTATGAAGATGAATTGAAATAAACCATTGCTTAAAAGGGTCATTGTTAGGAGAAGAATGAAAAAGTTATCTTTTATGGGGAATTTAAATTCAATAGTAAAGAAACAAAAAGCACTTCCAGTTTCAACAACAGGGAATGTTCAGCCAAAAAACGTAATGCAGGAAACCAAAAGTAGCAATGTTTGTGCCAGTGAGTTCTGTCTAATTTCAGTCATTTTGCACACACACACAAACACACCATTTTGCTGAGCTATAGCTAAGCTTTTACTTGTTTGAAGAAAAGGCTAGACATAGAGAAACACTGTGTGCTTTTTTCTGTTGTTGCTTTCTCATTAAGCAGAGCTATTGACCGTGGTTGGGCACAGTGTTTGGGTTTGTTTGTTTGCTTTTCTTCTCCTTTTATTTAAAGAAGTTAATACCACCAAAACAGTTTTAAATTTACATTGTTTTCTCTGTTGGTGAAAGAATTTTTCTAGCTACACCTATGATAAGTGTTTATAAAATGGAGACATTGTGCTGAACACATTTTTTATGCTCATGCTGAACACATTTTTGATTACATTTTCATTCTAGTTATTTATCTGTTTCAAATTTATAGTCCATTAGTGACACTTTTACTTCTGCAGCTTCATAAAGTTTGGGGACATGAGTTTGTTAGACATTTTGACAACTCTTGGAAGATATGTATACTTCATCTGCTTGGATGGTCCTTTTGGAGTATTCTGCTCAAAAATTGAATGACTGTGATGTAATTTTGCAGTGTTACAATCCATTCAGAAAGCTTTTGTTTTTTCTCAAATAATTTGTCTAGTTTCAGATACTTGATAACTTTTTGCTGCTACTGTTACGTGGGGCAGTGGTAACGTTGTATCATGTTTTGTCATAATTTTAATTATCTCTGGATTTCTATTTTTTTCCTGATTCTCCTAAAATCCATATTTTTAACAAGTGAAATGGTTACCTTGGATTGCTTAGTTCTCTTATGTTTTGAAAAATCATCTCTATCTTAAAGATTTTTCCCCTTGATTATTTGTAGACGCCAGGGGAAAAAATAAACCAGATAAAAGATGGCAGTTGGAATTAATGTTGGTCCTTTTTTTTTTTTCTTTTTTTTTTTTTTTTGGTWTTTTCTGCAGCAGCCTTCCTGCAGCTTGAGACCAGTTTTGAGACTGTCATTCGATAATTCCCAGAACAGCCTCATTTACCCTCCTACTCCAAATGACTTCCCGTTTACCTTCCTTCCTGACTGTCTCTCATGTTTCAGTGTCAGGCTTTGTTTTCCCTTTCCTTGCTTTTGGCTCCCATGTGATTCCAAGCTATCCATCAGAGCCTTCCCACTGGGCCTATGTGGAATTCAGAAAGTCGTCTCCGAGGCCATTTGCACACTTGTAACATTGGCATGAAAAACCCTACACTGTTCACAACTCCATGGGAATCATAATTTATGTGGAAACTTATTCTTTCAGAAAAAGAAATTTCCCAAACTTACCCAGTGCGGCTGAATTTTATGCTTGGAATTGAATTCGTTGGAGCTTATGTTCATGAGTGGATTGTCTGAACTTTGCAGATGAGAGGGACTGGAGGAGTTGAAATAGGGTTGTTTTTCAAAGCAGTACAAGGAAGAAGGCAGCCCAGGGGAATCCTAAGAAATTTTCACTCTTTCTTTTCCTGTTTTTCACAATAAGTTTTATATTCTGGTTGCAAAAATGAGCTTGGTCCATTTTTGAGTAAGGGAGAACAAAGGATAAATCATTAACTGTAAGTTGCATTGATTGTTGGCTGCATGTTTACAAGAAGAGAGATTTGGATCATTTCTTCTGAAAGCTTTGTTATCTCTCAAAGAATTGTGTATCAATTTACAATTAAAACCCAAAAATTTAAATGTTTTGTTTGCTATTTTCGCTTATTTTGGTGAAACTAGTGGAAAATTTGTTTCAGCCTTAATTATACTGAAATTGCTATGTTTCATTGGTTCTTTTTAAAAATTCCCTTCTGCATTCTTCCTGATCTCTTATTTTATCTAGGCCAGCAAATCTTATTTTGTGTTATTTGCAAATAGGTGGGGAGGGGAGCGGCGGGGGAGGGGAGGAGGAAACAATCTTCATTAACAAGAGATCTCAAAGAAGTGGTAGTGGAAATAATTACTTGATTAGTCTAGAATTACAGGGTTTTGTTTGTTTGGTTTGTTTTGTGCTCCAGATGCCCCAGCAACTATTTGCAAGTCATCTCTTTTCTATGCTCCTTCCTTGCATTTTCCTTGGAAGATAAGCCTTCTGTCAAATCAGTTGAGCTGTCACATTTAAGCATTATTGACAAAAGGTCCGGGCTTGCTGTACATGCATTTCCTGGCCAATTTCAAAAGATCTGATACAATTTGTTCTCTGAAAACTGTTCTCCTGATAATCTTGCTGGTTGTCAAGCTGGAAACAGGAAAGGTGGCTTGCTGTGAGCTTTCCTAGTACAGCATTGGAGAGAAGCTTGTGAGGAGTTTCCCTCCTTCAACAGGACTTTCTAATGGAACTTTTCTACAGTGTTTCCTATTGCTCCGTGTTTCATTGCATCTCCTGCGTAAGAGTTCTTCAAAGTGGAGAGATTTGAGGAATGCATAACTGTTGATAATGTAACCTGGTAAATATATGAAGAGGTATAAAAGGAAGTAAGCAAATATAGTTTTCCTGTGAGAAGAAGTGTCCTTGCCTACTGTGTATAAATATGTCGTAATGATATGAAATACGATTCCCTAACTCAACCATTCTCTTCATTGGAGAGGAAGCATTGTGGGCCTTTATTATTATAAAATACTGTACTGATTTTACAGTATTTCCCAATTCAAATTGGGGTCCTACTGAAACAAAATAATATATAGCTTTGCAAATTCTTACTCTTTGGACATCTGCCTTTTTGAAGGTGGGAGGGAAAGAGATTAAGAAATTAAAACAGAGGAGGATGAATAAGTGCTATTCCTTATTGTTTGTGAAATAACGAACTACGTAGCAAGAGGAATAGATCACTTGATTAAAATTAAATTGCTAATGGTTTTGAAAAATGCTTGAAGCTTAGATATAATTATCTCAGAGCACAGTACATGTCCTTTGACAGTGATTTCAATCTGCATATGGCAAAAGAATCCAATCAGTATTCTAACTCAGCTTATACTACCATGACAATTTTTAGTAAACTTAAATTATTATTGCTGCACTATAGTCCTTGATATATCCTTTGAAGACACTTAGTTTATTTTGAAACTGTTCATCATTTAAAATTCCAGTATACCTGAGGCTAAATGTACATCTTATTTTCACTGTTAAGTGCAAAATAGCATACATAGAAACAGCTTATTAGTGTCCCAGGATTTTCTTTCCTAGTACTGTGATTTTTTGCATCTGCATATAGCATTGAATCACTTTTAACTTCTTATTCTTGAGTGTAGTGGCTGTAGCCCTTCGCTTTGTGTATGGGCCCGTCAGAATTGATGGTTTTTTTTCAACATTCTGTGCTTCCTCTTGGTTTAGATACGCACTGAGAACCAAAACCGCACGGCGGTATCTGAGTGCACAGCTCTCGCTCTCAAAACAGATGTCACACTACATGTCATAGTACATGTATTTGTATCTGCCCGTTATCTAAATTATACACAACTTTTCTTGCTACTTAAGAAATTAGTACAAGTATGTTTTGACAAGGAAGTAACTTCCGTAGGTATTTGCATTTCTTGCATAAATTCCCCCTTTTTTTTTTTTTGTAAAAAAGAAGTCCTTCCCATTACATCTTTTCTTTCTATTTGTGCACATTTCCTCTCTAATAGTGACTTAATATTTTGCTAGAGTCATTCTGAAAAAAAAAAATGTTTTATATTTCACCAGGGTTTGCTTTTCTTAGCTTTCCATCAAAGACTAGGCTAAAAATGTTTTCTAATAGAACTTTACATTTTGTTGTGGTTTAACTGTTTTATAAAACAGATCAAAATTCTTGTCTGTTGGATGTAAACGATCTTCTGTGGATTGCAGAATATACTCTTTAATCATCTATTAAATATGAAATCAGACATAAAATACAAATTTCAACTGTGTTGATGACTGCCTCGTAAGTGACGTGTATTTCAGAAAAAGAGGACATGGTTTAGATGGATCAATAACCCCCTATATCCCCCCATAATGAGAAGATTTATCTGATGTAAATAATGACCCCTTCTTCAATCCTTAGCTTCAGACACGTGCTATTTATTTCACATGGTAAGAGAGGTTTTCAATTCCTACCACACAATAGAACTGTAGAATTGCTGTGGTTGGAAAAGGCCTTTAAGATCATCGAGTCCAACCGTAAGCCCCTCACCACCCTGCCTGCTGAACCATGTCCCTAAGAGCCCCATCTTACACATTTCTTGCACAGTGCCAGGAACGGTGATGCCACCGCTTCCCTGCGCAGCCTGTCCCAAGGCTTCACCGCTCCTTCCGTGTAGAAATTCTTCCTAATGTCTGACCTGAACCTCCCCTGGCGCAACTTGAGGCCGTTTCCTCGTGTCTGAAATCTGAACACCGCGGAGATTCTTTCAACCAAATAATGCACATTTAGAAGAAGTTTGTACTAAATGCGGTAAAGTGGTTTTTTTACAGCATATGAAGGCTAATCACATTTATAAAAAAGAAAAAGAGTTCTTTCAATTACCATTTAAATGTAGCATTTCTAGCACATGCTTTTTTCCTAACATTAGCCAAAAAAAAAAAAAAAAAAAGGAAGTAGACATTATAATAATTTCTGTCTTAGTGATGGACTCATTAATGTTTGCAGTCTTTTTCCAACTTTCCGTGTCCATGTGCAGTGGGAAGGCACCTTGTGTGACAGAGGTGGCTGCAGGAGCACTCAGAATGCTGAAACTTCTTCCTCCTCCTTCCCAAACTCCCTTTTTCACTGTGGAAAGAAGTCTTGTGCCAGTAGGCAAACCTTCTTTCAGGCCTCCCCGCTGTGGCCTCCTGTGCAGACAGTTCCCCTCGAGAAAAATTTAACCCAAGAGTGAATGTGGTCCAGTGCATTATAAAGCTGAATGACCTAATTTAGCTATGAACTTAATGAACATTTATGGTAATGCGCTTCTCTCAGAGAAGAAAATCTAGTGCCTTGAAAATTGCAGTAGTCCACACTATTCTCAAGAGTCCCCAGATCACCTAGAAGGCGTGATTAGTTTTCTAATCTCTCTTTTTTTCCTGGGCCAAGTAATTGAGAAAATGATAACTGACGATCGTCATTAACGTGTGTCACCTGCTACTGCCTCAGATGCCTCGCAGTCAGGGTTCAAACCAGGACAGAGCTCAAAGATTAGCTCTTAAAAAGGAATGTTGGTGGAAGTTGCTGGTACAAGCCAAGTCTCTCTTCTCATACAAATGAATATTTTTTGGTAGGTTTGGAGTGTAGAGATGCCTTCTAAAGCAAATTAGGCTGGGCTAAATAAAACACTGTTTGCTAAATGAGTGTGCCTACAAAGGGATGTTTTGTGGCTTAACAAACCTTTTAAAAGTTTGTTATAATTAGTTCCCCAAAGTAGAAAAGCTGTATTTCTGTGCAGAAAAACTATTGGTGGTGGGTAGCTCCTAGAATGTTTGTCATGGTGCCTTGTGATACAGAAAGAGCTAGTTAAGGTGAAGAAGAATGTAGAAGAATGTATTTAATTTGTCCTTAAAGTAGACTTATTAGAAGACCTGTAGCATGGTACCGTATTTCTCTCCTCATAAAAGGGGACACAGCAGTGTAAATGGTAACATAAATGTAAAATAGGCTCCATGAGTAATAACTGAATTTCGTATCAGAGCTAATCAGTGAGCATGCCTGCAGCAAACATTATGCAGCACTTGCTGGAGCCATGGCTGTGATATAAAGTAGCCTGTATAATGATAATGTACCAGAGAGAAATTCCAAACAATTATTTCAAACCCTGCTCCTCAAGAACTGCATGATGAATTCATGCGGCTTTGGAATCCAGCAAAGCCTCTGAGTCAGTAAAAACTCTTGTACTGCCAGAGAATGAGCTCAATTTCAATCTTTGTTTCATATGCCCAGAAACAGAAGTAGATATTTCCAAATAAGTCTTTTTTTTCAGTGATAAACCTGTGTTCGAGACCATAAAAGCCAGCTCTCTTCCAAGCTACCTAAAAGAACACAGAGAAGTTCAGCAGCTTGAAAAGAAGCAAAGGCTTGTAATCTGCCTCCTGAGCAGAGCTTCAGGAGAAGGTGGAAGAGTGATGAACATTTTGCAGTGCAGTAGCAGATGAAGTACTTTCATCTGCTCTTTATAAACAGGCGCAAGAAATTTATCAACCCACCCCAAAGCCTTCCGCAAACAAAACTTTAAAACAATGTGCAGCATTAATCAGAGCTGTCCATGCACAGCTATTCCTGTATATATGTGTGTATATGTATATGGATGAGTACTAAGTCTTTAATATGAGGTAAAGAATGAGATAATGGCTGATACAAGATTGTCCTGAGGGGGAAGAAAAAACAAACCACCAAAAAAATAGGAGCATGGCGTAAGTGAAAAATATGAAGAAATATTGCTAAGGATTCTGTGCTGAAATGCATGTGAATGAACTCTTTTTCTTTATTTCTTTTTTTCTCTTTTTTTTCCCCTTCCTCGGCAACTTTCAGTTTTGATGGTTTGTCTGTTTAATAGTTCTGCTCACTTCAGGAGATATCTGTCTGGCTCCAAACTAGCCAGAAGGCTGCCTTCCTTCAGCAGTCTTCCATGGCCTTAACACAATTACATATGTTTTGTGGATAATTTTTACGACCTACTCTTCTTTTCATCAGCTGAGCAGTATGAATAATAATGTAGACATTAATCTCTGGGCTAATTGTGATAGAGACAACAATAGTCTATTCTGAATGCATGAGCAGTAATTTCAGCAGTAAATTTAAGGAGGGATTTTTCTGTGTAGATCAGAATAGCAAAGTGGTAGATTCTAGTTCCAAAATGGAGACTGCCCTTCTATCCATATTACATGACGTCAGGGAAAGCATCAAGTGTTTATTTGCTTGGCCTTTTTCTCTCTTTCCATGATTTTTTTTTCCCTAATCCTCCTCCTTTTTTTTTTTTAGAGTATATTTGGGGATGTTTCTGCTAAATCAATGAGTATAGTTGTGTTTTAGATCCTGCTTCGTGTCATTATTTTAACTACATGATCTATCCATTTGGGTTTCTGGAGATGTTTCAGAGCACATTTTGAGTCATAGTACAGTTGAAAATTATCTTAGGAAATCTGTGGAGTTTCTGTTTTCTAATGACATTCCTTGTTTTCATTTTCACTAGGAATTTGGAAATTTTTTAGTGGTACCATTTTATAAAGTAGTGAAGCACATATGCTATATGTGGCATTTATTCTCAGTGTTAAATACTGCTTTTCTACTTGCATCTTTTATCTTCCTGTATTTTAAGAATTATCTGGTCTTGTTTGCTCTTCTGGAGTCTCTGCTTCAGTATTGACTTTAGTGGTATGGATTGTATCAAGGAAACTTTGAGAAAGCGAGGCTTATTCAGTTAAATGGTGTCTGTGGCAAATTATTTCCATGATGTGCGACTTCTGAAAATGAAAAATTAAGATTTGTACAAACACAGATCAGCATGTTTTAAATTTACTGAACAATGGACAACACTGTAACTTGAACACAGAGTGAAAACCGTTGGCTGTGCTATATCTGAGGCATAGTGCCTAGTTGGAATTTGCATAAACGTAAACTACCCTTCCATAAAAATATATTAATGTAGTAAATCTATCTAGAATGTGCCTGAAATTACTTTCAGGCCATAGAGAGTTACTTATTTCTTACTTAGTCATAATTGTGTATATGACACAAACGTGTGACTCTGTAACTAACCTGACTGTGCCTTACAGCATGAGGATGGGCTGGTGAAGTGTTTGTAGTCCTTTTGGAAATCTGCTTTATGTTCTCTATTTGGAACTAAGCATGTTCTTTAGGTTATTTTCTTCTATGAGAAGCGTAGATATGCTCTGTGCAGTGCATGTTTTAAATATGTGCTAAGATGGGAATTATAATGACTATTCCTTTCTTTGTTTTTCTGGGGCTTTTTCTGTCGGTTTCAGCCTTCGGTTTCCATAAGTAGAGGGGAAATACACAGTAATACAACCTAGAGGTAAAGAAAGAGGAAATAGGAGAAGATTGCTTCTCCATTGTAAATTAGCCTTTCATAAATCAACCAATTTCCTGCTTCCCTCCTTTGCAGTTTTTAACCTTAGCAAGTTTTTTCAGTTTCAGATTTTCTTTTGCAACCTGGCTCAGTATGTTTCAGCATGAAACGTTTCAGTACAGTTCTGCATGAAAACAGCCACCAGTGGTGGTGCCCTTACCGTGAAAAAGAAAAAAAATACCCTATATATAGCCATTTTATTAGAGCTGTGTTTCTCAGTTGCTTTGAACACATAAACACTCAACCTCAGCCATTGTAGGTCTGAATAAAGGTGGGGAGACCAGTGTGGAACCATCAGTTTAGGTATGCTTCTGAAACACTGTTCTGAGAATGTTTTTAATACTTCCCTTGGTTTTAAGCTCTATACCTTCCCCTTTCCCCCGCTTTTTTTAATAACAGTACTCTTAGGACAGTGGGAGACAGTACTGTCCGCAGGATGTTGTCTTTAAAGAAGCTGTTTCCTTCCCCTTTTCATCCTCCGTGTTACTATTACATTTTTTGTTTAACATGCAACAGGAAAATGTGTTGAATAGCAGTACTTTCCATTATATTTACAAAAGCAGATACGATATAAACTAATAAATTAGTAACTGAATTCACCTTATTCTTTGCTGAATGCAGAGCATATTTTCAGTTGCATATGAAACTTGCAAGTGAGCATCACAACCTTTTGAACCACTTTTTGAGGTTCATCAAATATACATGGAGTTCTGTTTTCAACATGGTGTCTAATATACCCGCAAGGCAAGGAGGGAAACATAACTTCCAGGGGTTTTTAAGATCCACGTGGAATATATTCACTTAATGATGTCAGCATAGTAATTTCTACAGTGTCCACTCAGTATGGATTTTGGAAAAGAAGAGATTGTTAAATATTATAAGTTTTAGCAAATACTTTCAGTTTATTGTCTCTCTTCTAATTTTTTTATTTTTTTTTATTTTTTACATCAATATGTAATGCCAGTTATACTCCTTTTGATACTGTCAGCCATAGGTGAAGAAGGTTTGTCAGCTTTATTATGTTTTTCCCAAGCCACGATTTTGCTCACACTCACAAACAGATTGCAGGGAGCTAAGGAGCATCACGCACAACCCATTGCAGGCAGAATTTGTGGGTTCCTGTGAATGCTGTAGTGAGGTTTTGTGGCAGAGCAAGCATAGGTCTCTGGCAGCACCGAGACCGACCACAGATGTTTGCTTCCCACAAATGAAGCTGCTTGTCAAGCCTTTGGTCTTTGTGGAATCAAAAAACCATGCCTAATTAAACTTTTGTTTAGGGCACACATGAGTCTTGGTACTTTCTCCCTAATCTCACTAATGCATCTTGTAAATGCCATGCATGCAGCCCACTTACAGGGCAGAAGCAGTATTTATGACCCTGCCCATGCTACGCAGGATCTCTTCAGGAGGCTGAGACAGCTTGTGCAGAGCATCAGCTTAGGGAGGGCCTTCTCTTAGCATGCAAACTGGTTGGTTCTTCATGCATTATTTTCCGCTTTACAGTACTTCATTCGTGTGCTGATTGCCAGGAGCAAACACTGCAAACTCGGCTGGCTTTTTGCGGCTTAAATTGAAAAGAAGGTGTTCTACAAAGAGCTAAAGGCTTTCTGACCTCCAGTTGATGTCTTTTTTTTTTTCTCATTTATAAAATGGCATATTTTTACTGCTCTGTGATTAGCACACTGTGAAAGGTAAACGTCATTGCAAATCAAAGTTTTCATTTAGATAAATTCTTGTGCTAGTAGTGAATTAGTGGGGTCTCTTTGAGTGCATAGGTAGTTTCCTACATCTTGGAGGAAGAAGGATAGTTATTTGCAGGTAGTGATTCAGGGAAAGATGACTGATTACTACACAGAAAAATCTCTCCATTTCCAGCTCTTTGGAAATGTACCCTTTTCTTATAACATTTCCAAGGAGGATTTGTGAGTGTGCTGTTTAAGGAAGGGGGGTCTCATGCTGCACAAGTCTCTTACTACTTCCTACACGATATCCTAGAGGATGGGTCAGCACCCTGGAAGAGCCTATGCCAAATGTGTGGGCTACCCTCCAGGACACAGAGTGATACTGGGAGGCAGCTGGGCTCTTGCTGGGAACTTACTGGTTAAGAGTTTCCAAGAGCTCTGCAGGGTAGCTGCATAAAGCAGCTTCCCAATGCTTCTCCCCCTCCAGCTATGCACTCTTTAATTTGATTAATAGTCTCATGCCCTACCTGCAAGCAGGCAGAGATGCTCTGGTTTAATACTCATCTGTGGGGAGTTTGGTCTCATCAAATCAAAGTACTGCGGTGATCCAGCAAAGCTAAATAATGTCTACCTTTAATCTGATTTTTGGTTCATTTTAGGCCAGAAGTCTTTTTGAATGCCAATACTTACCTACTGTGTCCAAAAATGAGTAATGATAATTTCCCTACTGATGAGTTTAAAGCTCACAGAAGAAAGAAGAAATCTTTAGGATGGCATCAGTTAGTACTGGGTCAGGTCAAGACTGCTTTGCTGTCTTTTCAGTATAGTCCTGTCTTGTTCCTTAAGGTGAACTAAGCTTATGTTCTGTTTTAAATTGGAAAGTATTTTTGTTAACCACACACTTCAGTGTTAACCACACACTTCGGTGTTAATGCTAGCATTTGTGTTAGAACTGTGATTCTCTGTCACCTGTCTGTGTGTATGTGTGTGGTAGCTGCATGCTGATTTGTTAAGTTATTGTCTCTGATAGTACTTACACAGATAATACGTAGGTCCTATTAATGTGCTTTTTCTTGTATCACAAGGAGTCTGTTATAATTTTGTTTTATTTTTTCCTTTCCTTTACCAGTAACTTTTTAAAATCAACTTGATAAATTTGTCTTGTAGATTTTATGAGAAACTGCTCTTGGCATTTTGGAAAGAATTATTTAGGATTAGACTTGGAACATTTTTCGCTTTATGAGATATGATAGGTTATGTCAGTTTGTGTCTCTTGACTTTGTCCCAAGATCTTCAGCTCCTTGCTGTGTCCTGGAGACTTTCCAGAGTGTATCCCACAGGAGGATTAAGTGATTTAGTATAGAAACCCTACCACAATAATGAGAATACATTGTTTTTCTCAATAGACTGTGTTGTCACTTTATACCCTTTCTGTTTGCTTCCCCAAAGCTTCCCTAGATAAGATTTCATCTCAGTTAATTCCAAAAAGCTCAGTTTTGCTTGCATTCCCATAGGTATAGCACTCCCTGAAAATACAGGCTTTCTATAAGCCATACAGATTACTAGAAACACCAAACAAACAAATAGCTCCCCTCAAAACCTGTTTCCTTGTATTAATGATACAGTTCCAGGCACTGTGTCCCATTTTGGCTAACATCTTGGGAGAATTTATGCTTTGGCAGATAAATGAGCCTTCCTGAATGACTGTTAAATAACCTAGCTTGGCTTCTCCCTGAAAATACCAATTTGTTGATAAACAGATTTAAGCACTTCAAATACATGTTAATTATGCTGAATGAGAATATGAATCAATTTTACACATGCCAGGCCACAGAAGAAGCAGCTTTCATGCCATTACTTATAGAAGACGCTCTTTTGTGATTTGCAGAGGATGATCTTCTGTTTAATTTCGTTTTTCTTCCTTTCTTCTGGTGATGGAAGTTGGCAGCATTGTCTTGTTGAAACCTGGAAAGAAAGGTCAGCCATCCCTTGTTGTTCTTTAGTAAGTTCTGCGTGGCGTCTGGTTTGACCCAGCAGAAATTAGGCTTTACTGAGACTGAAAAGGGTGTGTCTGATTTATTAAAAAAAAAAAAAAAAGCTGCCACTTTATTTCAAACATGGCATAAAACTTTTTATTCTCCCTCAAGGCACTTTTCAGACAGTTAGTCATCACCATCACATATGTCTGTGGTTTCTCTGGAGTAAATTATGTTGGCTTGATGGCTTTAATATCTTTTATTCAAAATTCATTCTTGTATGACCTTGCTAAATGCAACAGCTTCTCATATGAGGTAAAATTTTACATCTTGCTTCAGTCCTGTATGTTGACTACTCCAGACAGATTTCTCACAGAAGAGAATCTGAGAAAGTGACCGAAAGAAGAAGGTGATAAGATGCCATGTAAGATTGCATGCCTGGGATGAGTCTGAAGCTCATTTTCAGAGTTTGTTTCCAAGAAATGAGGTAATTGTTTAGAAAGACAGTCTTCTCAGTTGGAAAACACACAAATGCAACCATTTAAATTTGATGCATTTTTTTTTGCAGAGGAAAACTCCCACAGGAAGCATTCATTATTTTGAAAGGGACCCTCCCAGTCCTCTGATACTTCTAGAAATACAGTTTGAAATTACTCCTTTCTCAGAGTTATGCTTTAGGCAGCAGAGGGCACTCTCTTCCTTTGAAAAAATAAGAAAATGACTTATATGACCGAATATGGCTTAAAAGTACAGGCATTAAATGTTTTTCTTTGGTGCTTATATTTCGTCACAGATTATATTTGCGAGCTTGAAATTGTGAGGTGATGTAAGTATAAGATTATTTTTAATGCGGTACTACTTAGCGTTGAAGGAGATGTGAGGACATGTTATCTTTTTTTTTCTTTTAGTCAGTTATTTGTTTTTCTGTGCCTGTGTTATGTTCACTGCATGTTTTCTTGAGATAGTAACAGCAGCAAAAGCAGCAAAGTTCTGTGGTTGCTTTGTGTAGGCAGTTGAATGGGATTGATGAATTTTTGAACTGTTTGAACCAGCTCACCATAACCTCTACTCTAGACTAAAGAACCAAACAGTCTTTTCAGTTCTGGGTATTTAAATGTATGATGCCAAGCTAAGCTGTTATTCTTGTGATCCTTGGAAACATCTCTTATGCAAGAGTCATTCAGGCTTTGTACAGGAGTGAGGCTCAGCAGGAGTTCTGTGCATGTGTGCACTTTTAAGGGGAGAGTTCACCTACATTTTTTTTTTTTTCTTTTAGCACATTCACTATTGTACTGCAGCTGTTGACTGAGGCACTGGATTCTTGGGGAATTAAGTATAGCCAGTTATTTCACTTCAAAATGGAATGAAAATTTGTGTCCATGTTTACATAACAGCCTATTGGGTAAATTCAACTGTATCAGTATTCAAAAATAATATTGGAGAAAAAAGTGGCATTATTTACAATACTGTTATTGCACACTGTTCTTCAAAAACGAGTGCTGGGACATGAAGTGTGCAATAAAGCTCTTAAAACCCATTAGGCATGTAAAGTAGGAGAAGGATTGCTTAAAAACGACAGCAATTTATCCTAGCTCCTTGCGAAGTTAGTCTAGAAAGATTGACATTTGAATGTGTCTTTCTAACCCCTACGTGTGTCCATTTTATTTTTCCTGTGTGCAGAGGAGGTGAAGGTGCTCTTTGAAAGACATGGGAAAGGGTGGTTTTTGGTTTATTTGTTACCGTGTTTACACCATAGTCCCATTGGACATGATGCACTTTCTTGGTGCCTCTGCTTGTCAAGCATGGGCTCCTGAACATCGTGGTGGCATAAAAAACACGTCCCTCACTTAGGGGCTGGTGTCACACTCTGCTCACTGCCTAACGCCTAGGCCAGCCCCAGTTTATATGGGCTAAAGCAAGGAGGGAGCTCCTTGCCCTGGCTTTGGGCATGTCACCCTTCTTCTGCATTTCATACCTTGTTTTGGAATTTGCCTGAAAAGAGCTCCATACGAGACCCACAGTGGAGCTTCAGTGAGTTCATGCAGGCTTTCAACTGGAGGAACTCTAAGAAGTTACTCTATATAGCTGCAGTTCTTGTTTTTGATGAGTCTCTACCAACTGGCTTAGCTAGCCTGAGAAGCAGCAGTGTTACTACTTAGGTGTCTAAGTCTGTAATTGGGTATTGTAATTATTCACATAATTACTGCACAATTTTGAAGATGCTATGTTAAAAACAGTACTTAAAAAAAAAATACTTATTTTTATGAAAACCTGATTGTATATGCATGTTGGGATAGGTTAATAAAAAACATGTACGTAAGTATCTTAGGATACTCTCTTGGTATCAAAGTACTAATTTGGATTATTTATTTTAGCTACAGTAACTGTTGTGGGAGAAGGTTTCTTTTGTAAATTTTTTGCTTGCATTGGTCCAAACCTGATATGTCTTCAAATTAGTTTCTGCCACATCAGATTTATATTAAATTCAAAAATAAGTGTCAAAAGCTTTGAGCTTGTCAATTATGACCTGAGAGGACTTCATAGGGCTATAACATTATTGCTTGTCTTGCCATGTCCCAGAGGAGACATGTGTGTTTAGTTTTGGGCTCAAGTAGCACCATTGAAGCCCACATGCAGCTGGGACATGTTTTGGACTTTCAGAGCTGGAGTGAGGGCTTCTTCACCAAGCTCTTCACCATTGCTTCCCTAGGAATCCTAAGGGTTTAACTGAACCAGAACATGAGGCCATAACTTTGATATCTCTAGTCAGAGCTTTTTGATTAAAACCTAAGGATGTTTGCTGATTACAGAGACATTTGTAATACAAGTCAAAACTTAACAGTCTGAGACTATCTCCTGTTTAAAACAAGTTCCAAAGTAACTTTGGAATCCAACTCCAGGTCTCTCCATACTTACATGGCCTGAAATTTACTTGTTGCTTCTTTTTCTTTGAAGTCAAATTAGGTAAACCCTGGGAAAGAAACTAAGCTTGTTGGATTAATGGAATAAAGTCTTAAATCTGTATAAATAAACTCTACTGATATCCATTATCAAAGAACCAGGGAAAGCTATTTCTTTGTTCACAATTAGCATATCCTTACATAACATTCTTTGAAAAATATTTTAGCAGAAATGAGGGTAACAGAGAAGGATGTCACGTTTAAATATGCATTTTGTCTTGAGCAATAACAGGGCAGAATATCTTGCCTCCCAACAGGAGATCAGTAATTGGAGGGGAATTGCTGGAACAGTTGGAAAGGACACAGTGCTTGGCTGAGACATAAAGAGACTTTCTGAAAATCAGCAGCAGAATTTGTCCAGCTCTGCATGCCGAAAACCTTGTCCAGAATGTAAAGCAGGTTTCGCTTCAGGGAACCACAACTGGGGAAGAAGTGGGAGATTTTCACAGCACCTCTCAGGAAAATACTCGCTAGTTACACCGTTTAGAACCCATGAGTAAAGCTTCAACTAGTGTACTAAACTTATTACAAGATGGAGACGTGAAAGTGCCTAGTTTATAATCCATTGCAAATGTAACATGACACAGACTCAGAGTAAACATTAAGCTTGGTCTGTCTTGGCGTAGATGTGTGCAATCCACTGTTGGGTTTTTGGACATTGTTGCTGCCTGGCAGCTCTGCTTTCCTAACCCTGGCAAAGACTTTAGCAACATGCACAGGAACTAAAAGCCAAAGCTGTTACGCTCAGAAAGATTTAACCTCATAAAAATATTATCTGAAAAAGAGAGCAGCCAGAAGGCCACAAGAAATCTTGAAGATTTGACCAAATGATTAGCGATTCATGGCTTTCTAAAGAGATAATAAAACATTGTGTCATTTTTGCGTAACGAGTTTGAATTTATGTAGAATATACTTTATTTTAAATGTAAAAATGAAGCAACTAGATCTAGTGAAAAAAAAGGGTAGAACAAGTGAGGAGAGCATCAAGTTAAATTTTGAGTTTCTTCTTCCACCTCTCTTGTCAGAGAGAACATTTAGATTTAGTGTTTCCAGCAAGTGCCTGTCCATAGCTGTAACAGGGGAGAAAGAATCCAAAAAGGCAGGAAAAAGAAATTGATTCATGTTGGGTGAGCTTTTTGGGTGAGGGCTCAGCAGTTGTGAGCAGCTGCCCATCTTCACAGAAGAGTTTGTCAGCACAGCTACCCTGGGATTGTTATTACTTGCTTGTTATTGTGTGTGCCTCTCTGCATGTTACTAGAGGAGGTCTGGGGCTCCAGTGTGGCCGTACCTGGATTTCTGACACGTGCTGCCCTGCGGCTGCAGCCTCCTCATTCTCTCTGCATTACAGTGTGCCTCTGCACATGATCCTATTAGGTTTTGCCTACCAGAAAGCAGACTACCAGGCTGTTATTGGTGCTGTGGTGTTATTTCTCACTGTGGGAAATTTTGGGAGGTGCATTGGTGTATGTTCAAATAAAATGTAACACATTCTAGATCAGAGGTGTTTAATATAAACAAAAAGTTGGTTTTTAAGCGAGAATAAGTAAAGCCTGTCTATATAAATATGCGCAGTTGCAACTGTGTGTTAATGTGATAATAGAGGAGAGTTGCATAGTAGTATGGACTAGAAGCTGTTAGTCACGAATTAAGTTATAAACTTAAACTCTTCAGGTCAGGAGCCATGTCATATCTTTACATTGAGATTTTCCATTGTTTCTGGATGCCATAAAACAACACTGGACATTTGTACATGTCGTTGCTAGATATGGATTTACTAAAACTCCTGTCCAACATTTTTAAATTACAGCCATTAAATAACTGATTTCACTTCACGCATGAGATTCAGAATTTGTATTTTGTTCATGATTTTATATTCTACAGATTCAGAAGCTAAAGACATTACATAAAGAAAGTGATGTGATTTGGTTTGTTTTAGTGTCTTTTCCATTCTGTGTGCATTAGGACTCTCTTTTTCTCACTGAGTCTTACGACCTGATCATACAGGAAAAAGCTGTGCAGTCAGTACTTCTGAGCGATCAAAGCAAGTAGCAGTACAGTGAAAGGGTAAGGCAGTTCTTTGCTGTGCTTTGCCTTCTTGTCCATCAGTCTACTAAAACGAGTTCACTCTTTTTTGGAGCTCCACAAGCAGGCCACGCTTGGCAGGCTGTTGACAGCAAGGAGCGATGACTTGCTTCTGAGCTGCTTCCCGTGTTTATCTGCTTTTCCACTGTCTGTGAGCTAGATCTGAAATCCTACTGCAGAGATTTTGTGAGAGAGAAATTTCAATCCAATTTCTGACTCACAGTTTAGTTCAGTGAAGGGGCAGCAGTCCTCTGTGCCAACACTTGCCTTTTGGAGTATTTATCCTCTTCATTCCGTTTCATAGGTGGTACTTGCTTTAGAGAGAGGTGCAAAAAAAAAGCAAGAAAATCTTCCAAAAGCTGTGCTTTTTTCCTTCTCTGTCCGTACACTTTTACAGTTCAGAGAGGCTTCTGTGGTCTTGCATGTTTATTGTGAACAGGCGAGTGAAAAACACATTACTCTTTTTGCCTGTCTTATATTTCATTTTTCGTGGAGTCATGAATTGTCAGAATATAAAAAGCCAGTCTTCTGATTACCAGGATCTTGGCATCTTCTTTGCCTGTTGTTGCTCTTTACTAAGGTTACAGAGGAGAGAAAGCAGTGTAACTGTTTTGTGTAGATGACACTTCGTTTCAGAGGTCTGGCTAATGTGTCATTCCCAAGAACGATGCGGCTTTACAGAAAAAGACTGGTTTTGTTCCTTCTATGACTGGGAAGGTTAAGTGGATATTTGGCACCATTTGTTTTTCTTGAATTTATCCCACTGTTGCTCTTGCCATGGCTAACTACCATGGTAGTTCACCGAAGTATTACTTCAAATAAATTAGTAAAGTAAAACCTGATGTGTGTGTACAGAATTACCAAAATTTAAGTGCCTTAAAAGTAAGGTAGCATCAAATCATTCAAGAAAGGCAGTCTTGCACAAATCCTGTCAGTCCATTAAAGTAATGTTACATGGTCAGACTATACTTTCTTGAAGCAGTGACCCTTTTTCTTAATACTAATGCTGAATTACAAAAACCTTTTCAGCTGTATGTTTCTCTTTTTTTTTCTAGCCCCGGCAATACTGAGATGTGTATTCTTGTGTCACAAGTGTAGATTTTTAAAACATATGGTGAGACATATTTTTCACATATTGCATCTTCAGAGAGTCTTGACACAGATGGCCATCATATCCTGACCTCTGGTGACTGAAGGCTTTATAAATTTATTTTGACTAGCAGGAATAATGAGAATACATAATTCTACCTCAAAATTGCCTTTCCCATCCTGGAAGTATATTCTAAAATAATTATCTTAAAATTAAATATTATACAGTAGCAAGATGAGTAACCATAAACAGTGGTGAACAGAAAGTTGGCCTGAAAAAAGGACAAGGAGAGAACAAATACCAAGGGAAAAGGGAGGGTTTGTTGGCACAAATTCCTGGGGTCTTGTAACGAAAGAAATTGTTATTTTTTCCATCAGACTCTTTTAAACACAACTTACACATTTGGAAACTCGGCTTGAATTATCCTGCCTATTGAAAGCTGTGTTTTACTGTCCAAGAACAGAATATCCTCTGACCGTCTGGGACAGACTTAGTTCTTCCCACAAGTAGCAGGAAAGCGAATGCACAAATTGCACAAATCTGTGAAACTAGTTACTAAGAGAAGAATTTTCTTCAAATAAGCACCAATGCTTTTTTCTAAGCTGAAGTGATTGTTTAGACACAATGTGCTTTTGTAGTCAGGAATGTTTAGGGACATACGTTCGTTTGTGTATGTGTTTATGCTTGGGAATTTGTGCAATGTGGCACAGTTTGCCATTTAGTACTTCTGTGACTAGTGATGAGGCAGATCAGGTTTGAACTGTCAGGAATATAGTTAGAAATACTCGTCTAACAATTTTTGCAGTTTCAAGCTTTACAGTACAGAAAAGGAGTTCATTAGGAGTTAGGTTTGTATCTGTTCTATTGATATTTTATACTATGGATTCTAGCAGTCAGTAGAAAAAAGTTCTAGCTTGTATTTAAGAAACAACTTATTGTGACTTTCCATCTATTTGTATTTACTAAAGTTTTTTCCTAATGCAAAATGTCATTTCCTTTATTCTTGTAATTAAATTATCTGAAATAGATTAATAGAGTAATAATTAATATTAGATTAATAATCTAGTACTAATTACCATTAATTGCACGTTACCGTGATTATGCTTTCACCAGTGAAAATGATTGAGCTATGTTGTGGTAATTTGTTTTTACTGCACTTCCTTGTAAAGTGCAAAATTTATTTTGTAGAGTTTCAGATTATCATATTGAACATAGGATTTCAATTCTCTTACTAGGGTTACTAAATCCTAACATCATTATAAGATTACCTACCTGTCCTTCTGGGACAGAGTTGCTTGTGTTCATTTGTTTTTTCGCTCCATTTTTTGCTTGTTTTGTCAGCCTATTTTTTTCAAGGTGAGTGTATTTGTTGAAGAAGTTGTTTCAGTTAACAGAAATATTTTTATGGCGTAGGGATGGAAGAAGTCCGTAGACACAGAGGTGATGTATCAGGTATTTACATGCAACTAGATGTTTTATCAAAGTAACAGTAATGTGTGTGTCGGTAAATTTATATTGCTTAAAAGTAGAGTTTAATGATACGTTTTGACTGGAGAAGAGATTTGCGAGCATAAGTCACAAGATATTTTATTTTAATCCTTATTCATTGTTTTATTGTAGTGCAGATGAGTCATGGTTTAGGACCTGTTCTTCCAAGCATTTTACAGACAATGAACAGTAACCTTACTTTATGCAAACTCAAAGTTATAGATACCGTTATGTGTCTGGCATTCTTTTTCAAGCACAGATGCTATTTTTTTTTTCTCAAAAGTTAGAATGTAAAATAGGAAAGGATGACAAATTTGCAATGGGCAGTTTAATACCTTATTGACCTTTTTCAGTGACTGCAGTGACTAGCTTTGTACCAAGCCTCTTTCCAGGAATACATTTATTAATTAAATGCTGTTCTTAAGTATAGTGTGCTTAAGTATAGTGTATGCAATTTAATTTAATATAATTATTAAATTATATATTATGTGAGTATAGTGCTCTTTCCTTTTTAATGTTATACATTCAGTGCTTTACGCTGGTTGAGAGGAAAAAAAACTGCAGTCCTCTTTAGCCTTCATCTCTCTAGGCCACTTTGTGAAAAAAAGTTTAATTCCTCAAGGTGATCATTAGCGATTTCTGCCTTCTGACCCTGTCTGTTAACATGTTTGAGACAGGGAAGTATTCCTCAGAGTTACTCTCTTTGAATGTTATACCTGTTCCAAGTGTGTGCAGGTCTGTATTTTTGCATTTGCTTTTACTTTAATAGGTCTGAGGGAAAAGATTTCCTCCAGTGCTGTGTATCTGCTGCATATCTTGTTATGCAGCCCAATAAGGCAAGGTATTTGCATGAACCTCCGATGTAGATGGCAAGCCATCAGGGATCTAAACCTGTAAATGACTCATGACTGCTCATTGAATGATATATGTAATCATTTCTACTGTAAGCAGTAGCCAGGTCCTCAAGATATGAATCATTTTGGGTTTTTGATACTCTGAAGGCCGAACTGTAGCCACAGTGAAGGCTTTGTACTGAGCTCCATTCAGCTCCCGGACTGCTTGGATTGGATCATGTGCCATCACTCTCAGCTGTGTCCTTGCTGTGAATTCCACCATCCAGACTAATATCACACTGCTTGATAGTTGTGTTTTTGACAGTCAAGCACTGTAGCCACAGGAATCCTTTTCCACATATGTTTGGGATATCCTATAAAAAAATAGGAAGCATTTAATATGGTATGTTCTGACATACAAGAGGTTGTTTAAATAAGAATCTTAAAACTGGCTAATAGAGAGCATTGATGCCAAGCAATTTTGCCCACTGTTTCTCAATTATCTTACTTGCTCCTTTGAATTTAAGAAATGGGCTGTGAAGTTGTGTCACAGCGACAATATTAACATGACTATAAAGATCTGAACCTTTTCCCCAGTCTGCTAATCATCCCTATCATCAGATTCCAAGTGATCGTTGCTAGTACAGAGTGAGGATGAGAACTGATCTTTTGCTGGCCTAAGTGGTTACTAACACCAGTGCTTTCAAATATTTACCTGATAATATTTAGGAAATTAACAGCATGAAAGTTAGAGACTCTGTTTTTAGTGATGCTTATGTGCTAAACAGTATTGACAGAAAACCACATAAAACCATGATGCTGTTCAGGCTCAGGATTAGACAGCACCAATTGTTTTTTCAACACTGTGAGTAGTTTTCTGAGGAGAATGACAAAGAAGGAGAAAAGAAGATAGATTTTAGTGTCTTCTCATGCTTATAGATTACCTGGTTTCAGAATCTGTGGATATTCCAGGAAATTACATTTTGCTTTGTCTGGGCTAACATATAAAATACTGGTAGGAATCAAAGAGCAAATGCTTAACAGTCCACAGTAAGTGTGATTTGCTGAGGCAGATTCTTTTAACAAGGTCTGTGGCAAATAACGAGCAAATTATTACAAGCATTTTTATATCCTCAGAAGGCTGTGAAGTGATGGCCATTTTCAAAAAAGATGTTAGACTGAGCAATCAGTTCCACCACCTATTTTTTCTCATGGAACAAGTAGCCCTATTAATTACATCTTAATTACCAGTTTGAACTTGGTAGCACTTGCAGAATTGGTCACATTTGTCCCTCTTGTTTTGTTTTGTTTCTGTTTTTTTTGTGTTTGTTTCAGTGCTGTGATAGCAATTATTAGTGATCTAAAGAAAGAAATCTAGTTTTGTAATCATAATTGCTTAACAGACAGCAGCTTGAGTGCTTTGCTTCAGTAATTTTGATTTTGGAGTGTAGCCAAAAAGTATTAGGGAGAGCTAAAGTTATGGATACAACTTATTCTGCAGAAATTGGATCAATGGTAAATCCTAAGGTTTTTCATGCAGGTAGTTTTGAATATCACAAGTGATGATCCAGATTTTTGTTGACCTAATTTTTTGTTTCAAATTTGGTGACAAATCAAAAGTAGACTTATATTAGGTTGCCCAGAGAGGTGGTGGAGTCTCCTTCTCTGGAGATCTTCCAAACCCGCCTGGACGCCACCCTGTGCCACGTGCTCTAGGAGACCCTGCGTGTGCAGGGGGGTTGGACTAGATGACCTCTAGAGGTCTCTTCCGACCTTAAGCATTCTATGATTCTATGATTTCCTGTAATATTCATGGCAGGAAATGAGAGCGAATTAGCTCTAGCAGTCGTGACAGAACCTGTCATGCATGATAGAGTCTTCTCTTGCATTAAAGTTATACTTGTGGAAATCATCAGATTTCTATGCAATTGCTTCTGATTTTGCCAGAGTAAATCACAGAAGAATTAAACCAACAGATGAGATCTCTTATTTAGATCTGTGGCTTTATTACCCAAAATTAGAAGCCAGCAAAAGATACTGACTGAAGAAGACTCCAGGAAAGAGTGAAGTTGTAATCTACAGGAAAGTATGGTACTTCTGAGAAATCAGAAGACGTACCTGATAGTGTATAAATACAAGCAAGCAAGCATTGAAGCAAAAAAATGTATAGTACTTCATCAGTATGGACTTATTCCGGGAGTTTGGGTCCATAAACACATTTATTAATTTTTTCTTCTTTCCTATCCTCCTTGTTACTGCTTTTCTATGTTGGAACACAACTTACCAATGGCTAATGGCTGGTTCCATTTGCAGGTTGAATGGTAGGTATTGTTTGGCAGCATCTAGTGGTGTGAAGGTAAACAATCTTTCTCATTTCTGGAATTCCCTATACCTGTTGTTTCCTTCTTCACAATAGTTGATTTTCAAATTGTATGTAGGCATTGGTGAGATGACCAGTCTGAAAAAGTATTCTAAATAACTGTGCTCATTGCATATGGCCTGTCTGTAACCATAGAAAATTAAGTATATTTTATTGTTTTGTTTGTTTGTTTCAAATCAGGCTCATGCACAGTTAGTTCGAGAAGTGGATGTAGAAAAGGTGTCAAGCTTTGAGAACCCGTATGTAGATGCAATAAGAAGTTTATGGAATGACCCTGGAATCCAGGAATGTTATGACAGACGACGGGAATATCAGTTGTCGGATTCAACTAAATAGTAAGTACATAGTGGTTACACTGTATCTTATTTCTGTTCTTTTTAACAAAGCAGATTTCAGCTTCTTATATTTTTGTGTATGTCTGTTTGTACAGTTTGTGTGAATTCATATGCTACGCAAACCTACATTAATACGCACTTAAAATGAATTTAAAGTCCACTTAAGATACATACTATCTATGTAGGTTAGAAAGTGTATCTAACTTAATGCTATATATTTGTCTGTTTGCCAGAGCATAAGCCTGCGAACATCTGAAATTTTGCAGAAAGATAATAACTAGTTATAGTTTATCACTGCTTTAGTGGTGTTTTTGGTTCTTGTTAAATCTCTTCAAGCCCCTACTCTTTTCTGAGAGAGGTTCAAAAAAGCAAGCTAGACAAAAGTACTTTCAGCAAGTGTAAGGAAATCCTATTTTCCAAGACTTTCATCCCCTGCCTATTAGATTTCTTTTGCAGTCTTAGTGGTGAGGTAGTTAGAGCAGGCAAGCATTCTTGTGTTTTATTCAATTGCTTCTTCTTTATGCAAACAAGGCCTAAGCTTGCAAGAAAATGCTTGCCAGGAGAGCAGATATGTAACAGACTCAAAGCAGACTCCAAGTTTTAAATGGTGGAAAAAATACCGTGTTCTTCACAAAAAAAAAAAAAAAAAAAAAGCTACCAGAAGATGAAAGGTGACTTTGAATGCAATTCATAGGGAAATGGGAAATGGAAAATGAAGTAGTTATTCCAGAAGCATTTTATGTTAAATCTCATTTTTATAGATCAGTAACAATAAAAATGTTAATGTGACTAAACTTGGTCTTGAATGCTGTGCTTGTGCTTCTTGGCAGAGTTTTGATAAAATAACAATGTAGAATATAACACTGGACCCTGAGGACTGTCTAAATGTCGCTTCCAAGAAATTCAGTTGCTGTGACAAATGTAGCATATAACTGAGGCAGAATCTCTCATCTTTTGAAAAAGGAATGATGGTAGGGCAGAATGACTTACTACAAAAAAAATACAAAAAAAAGAAAAAGGAAATAAAAAAAAAATATACTTGGTTATTAAAGCCGTGTCAAAAGCTTCCATGTCTACACTAGAAATCTTATATCAACTATGATACTTAACGTGATATCATTGCAGTCTTCATTTGTCAGGTTGTGGATGGAAGACTCTCATAGAGAAAAGCACTGGAGAAAATGAAAGGCACCGTGAAGCTCCCACTAAAGTTATTGGAATGTGGCCATAGACATAGCAGATCTGGGATGAGAGTTATCTGCACAAGAGTCCATATATTACCTAGCATAACCACTCATATGCAATTCAGTTAAGACAAATTTACTCTCTTGCTGATTAGCTGGAAGCAGCGAGGGAGCAGTTAGAACACTGCATAAATTAGGTCTACCTTTTTTGCTCCAGTGCTCTACACTGCAACGACATCACATTGTGTCTGATGGGTAGATGAGGGGAAAGCAGTGTATGTTGTCTATCTTAACAAGATAACAAGGCTTTTGGCACTGTCTCTTGAGGCATCATATAGACAAGCTCAGGAAGTGTGCATTAGGTGAGTGGCCAGCAAGGTGGATTGAGAACTGGCTGAATGGCAGAGCTCAAAAAGTTGTGATCAGCTGTGGAGAGTCTGGTTGGAGGCAGAGTCTGCTTGTACCTAGCAGAATCGCCCAGGGGCCTATACTGGATCCTATCCTGTTTAATGTATTCATCAATGACCTGGATGAAGGAACAGTGGCCGCTCAGCAAGTTTGCTCATGATAGAGAACTAGAAGGGAGTGGCCGATACCACAGAGGGCTGTGCTGCAATGCAGAGGGACCTGGGCAGGCTGAAGGGATGGGTGGGTACGAACCATCAGAAGCTCAGCAAAGGCAAGTGGAGGTTCGTACACATAGGAATAACCCCAAGCACTAGTACATTGGGTACAGGAGGTTGTCCTGCTGGAGAGCAGCTCTGCTGAGGAGGACCTGGGAGTCCCGGTGGACAACAAAGTGATTATGACCCAGCGATGGCACTGACCAAGAAGGCTGGTGGTCTCCTCAGCTTAATTAATAAGGTCAAGGAAGGTGAACCTCTACTCAGCCCTGGTGGTGAGGCTGCACCTCGAGTCCTGTGTGCAGTTCTGGGCTCCCCAGTGCAAAAGGGATGTGGAGCTGCTGGAGAGAGTCCAGCGCAGGGCCACAAAGATGATTAGGGGCCTGGAACATCTGCCCTATGAGGAAAGGCTGAGAGAGCTGGGCCTGTTCAGCCTGAAGAAGAGAAGGCTGAGGAGGGGTCTTAGCAGTGTTTGTCAAGATGAAGTACAGTCTTGTATTTTGGATTTCTTGTAATAGTATGTTTAATTCTACAATAGATGTGATACTAGAAGTTCTTAAAACTGAGGTATATAATACATACTTGCATACATACATACATACCTACATACATACATACATAAATGTGGTTGGAAGATAAAAATGGAACTAGTGAGTCTCTAAAGTAGAATATCTGATGCTACTTCAGATGAAATTTTACTGAGTACCTTTGTTTGGACCTAGTTCTAATGATATTGTCAATTTAGTGGATCAGCAGTGTTGAGAAATAGTAGCGAAACATTCAGAAATGTAAGGAACAGAAGCAAATTTTAATACGTTTTTATTTAGTACAAAACATCAATATGCTGTTTGATTATTTTTAAAATGCAATGTTTAGTCATTTAACTACATGAGGTTTTGCAGATTTGATTATTTTAATTATAATAAGCTATAGTAAATTCATACAAACAAAACTCATAAAGCAATTAAAAAGAAGTAAGCACCCAGTGGTCCTCAACTTATTGAGCCTTAAGTAATTTATTCTGCCTTGATGTATAAAACTGAAATAATATTTTGCCCACCAGATCTCTTTTATATCTTTCTGGGCATATATGCTAATATGTTACACTTGTTCTTAATTAATCCTTTGTGTATCTTTTCAGTGTTTATTCCAACAGTTTGTAATAATATTATTTTTATCTCTTCCTTGTATCACTTTTTGGTTTTTTCACTATTAGCACACATGGTCTTCTAAATTTTTTGCACTCCAAATTTTCTGTTTCTGACACTGTTCTATTTCTGTTTTCTAAAATGTCATAGTCTTTCACTTGCTGTCATCTTTTGACCTGCTCTGTCATTGTTTGAGACAACATGTTTGAGAGCAACATGTTTGATATTTTTATACCCTCTGCACATATACCCACACTGGAGGATTACATCTAGATGTGTTTTTACCAGTAGAGGAGAGGGTAGTGTCTAAGCAAAAGAAATCCTGAAATCCTGGAGTTGATTTGAATCTCAGGCTGAGCAATTATGTTTCATTCTCTCCCTTTATCATTGAATGCTCCAAAGGTTTGTTGTCTTACTGTTTTAAAAGTAATTTCTAGACTTGATTCTTATCTGTGGTAAAGAACACATCAGGTAAACAGAGATTATTCATTTCCCATACACATATCAGGACTTATCCACTAGTTTACCACTAAACCACTTCCCTTCATGCTTTCTAAGATACCCTTCTCAGTGTGAGGCAGATGTAAAGCAACATCACAGTGTGGAGGGCCTCTCACCAGCTGTGACAGATGAAATCTTTCTTTACCACCTTCCCATTCAGGGTGTTAAGGCCTTAAGCCACATGGGAACAAGTTGCCAGTCAGGACTCTGTATCACAGCTTTTCAAAGCCTGGAGGAAAGAGAGGCAACAGCCTTGCCAATTTACATATTTGGGGTTATGACTATAGTTTGTGGAGACTCATTGCCCTTTTTTTTTTTTTCTTTCTTTTCCCCATAGCATGACAATTCAGGCTTTTCCTGTGCTGAAGAAAAAGTAGGATTTAACTAGAAATTTTCCTATAATAGAAGAATTATGTCATTGTGTACATGCAGCTAAGGATTTTCCAGTTCCTACACAAGCGATGTTAACAACATCTGTTTAGCTTCCCTTTTCTAGCTGTGTTTTGTTATGCCTCGGGTAGTGAGATATGATTCTCTCTCAGGTCCCTACTCGACATTATCTATGCCACCCAGTGTTTGAACACATTACCTTGTTAGTCATACATGGAGAGAATCCCTCAGACTTTTGTTTCTGCATTTGCTGCTAACTTCAAGGACAGTTTAGTTTGGAACTCTTTTGTTATTGTATAATTCAGCTGTGTATATACCTTTGATCATGTGAAGCTGGGCAGTTAATACATAAAGACCAATTGTTTCCTTTCTCATAAGAAGGGATGCAGAGCTCCAGGGTGCAATTTCTAGGACATCTGCAGAATATCATGGATAGGTAAATGCGGGTTGTCTGCTCATTGAAATTCATGTTTCACCCTTTCCCAAAACACTGTATTCAAGGTAGCGCGCTGGTCAACTGGTAATTTTTTCTCTGCTAGATTGTAGTTTATGCTGAACAATTCTCTCATAGCTCTCCTTTAAAGCAACCTTCTGCTTCCATCTTCCACTTCAAAAGTAGGTGCATTTTAGTGGAGTTGGCTGTGTGCTAAACAGAGTGTGCCCAGGGACCCTCTAGGGTAGCAGTCAGTGTGTGAATCTAAGTTATTCCTACAACAGTTTACTGCATTAGCTGCTATTGTCACTGATCAGAACATAAATTTTGTTTCGTGAAGCTCTAGGGAATTCCTAGGAAGTATGAGTACTACTGTAATCTTTTACAGGAGTCTGTGGAAAGCAGAGACCTGTTCGGCTGCTAGCTCATGTCACTGATGTATTGAATTACAAAGTGAAACAATTATTTATGGGAAGAAAAAATTTGCACATACACAAGCGTACTGTTATATAATAAACACTTTTATATTGATCTTGTATTCTTCTTTTCTTTCAGAATATACTTGATATTTGTACTTTTGTATTGAAGAATATAGGAGTGATTTATGTATTCACAGTTTACACAACCATATTTTCAGATATTTTGCAAAAAAAGCAGAAACATCAAATAAAATGACAGGTCTTTACCAAAAGAAACAGTCTAAGTAAGTAAGTAGAGTAGAAGAATACTTACTCTGTCTTGTGCAACAGACGTGCTTCCCATATGTAGGAGGACTAAGGATAGATAGGATACAAAATATGATGCATCCTATATAGAAAATTAAAAGGAAGCAGATGAACAAGAGAAATTCAGGAAAGGAAATTATTTAGCATGTATTTCTTTTTTTCTTTTTTTTCCCAGTACTGAACGTGCTTTTAACATTTAAATATATGTAAATATAAATATCATATAATATTTATATATAAATATATAAATATAATTAATATATAAATATAATACATAGTATATATAAATATAATATGTATATATGTGTGGATATATATAAACTATATTTGCTATTAAGAAATTGTGGTATGTTTGCACAAGCAGTCTTAGATTTGGTGACTTGCTGATGTATTTCTGACCTCACTGCACTTACTGTAGACTATGATTAAATAATCCTGGAAATGGGTAAACATGCTTCAAATTTTTGCCAGGGGCAAAATGATCAGAAATGATCATCTGTGGAAATTCTGAAAATGCAACCAGTACTTGCTTGCATCTAGGTTTGTTCATGGCTTTGCTAGTGCATTGAAATTTGATTCCATTTACTGTGTTGCATGTTACCAAAGAGGAACTTGTCTCAGTTTTTCTGGCATCTCTGTGAGGGAGGAAAATCCTGCTAAAACAGCTCTAACATTTTGCTGATGAGGAGACAAGAAAGTTGTATATACCTTGAAAAATGTGTTAAAAAACTTTTCCCCTTCAAAGCTTATTTTTTTCTAGCATGTGGTTAAAATTTGTGCTAGTTTAGGGCAGTCTTATCAGCCATTGCAAATTTTTGCGAAAGGAATAAAAATCAAAAAACAGAAACCACAACCCAGTTAGGATGGCTCCACCCAACTCCAGAACACCCAGGGCAGAAAGGACAGAAGTATAGTACATTTAATTAAATAGTTTGCTTAACAAGCCTCAGTCATAGGTTTTGATTAAGAGTTTTATTTTCATTTAAACTGTTACTATACATGTTTGAGCAATCGTCTACTATTGTCACTCCTTTCTTTAAGGTAAAAGAGTTTGCATTAAGCCTAAGAGCTTTAGGATGGAAAATTGTGAATGTTTGCTGTTATTGTCATGGATGGAAAACATAAGCCATGCCCTGTCTGCATTCACATGTGGTGGAGCACACTGAAACCACTTGCCTGTGAAACGGTACTGGTAGACCCTGCCTTTTGTAGCTGATGTTATATTGAAATCTCTTATACAAACCTCTTGTTAAGCAGTAAACTGCATAGTCTCTTGGGTTTTTGTCCCTCTTTCCTTGCAGTACTGTGCTCTTCATATATCTTAAGAAAAAGTCTCAGCATTTAGTGACTGTGTAGTAACAGGTCAATTTTGGTTATTTTAGATTGATCCTTTTATTAGTGTCAATAAGCAAATAAGACTATATACTGAGGTCAGGCTAAATTAGTGTATAAGCTATAAGTTTCAGTTTCAGAAATTCTGATAGAATTATTCCGAGGAAAGTGCTATGATATCATCTAATTACTTCCAACATGAATCTGATGTCAAAGCTGTTAAAGAAGAGTAGTTCATGGTTGGAGAGGGCATTGTCCATTAGAAATGCTTGGTGCATGACTGTTCGTTTTGAAATTATTAAAAAAAAAACGCTTAATTCAAAGTGAACTCAAGTTCTGATGTTGCATACTCATTAGGCAATGAAACTCTGGGAAAAACCAATTCAGGCTGAATGAGCTCCCTGAGTTGCAGGAATAATGTGAGAGAGGTTATATTTAATTTCCTGACAAGGGTTGACAGCTAAACTACTGCGGTTGTTTATTAGGGTTGGGAGTGTTGTCCCTTCGTTGCCTGATTACTCTATGAGGAAGTGGGAGAATACAGAGCTGATGACTCTGCTGCCCTCACACTCTTCCTCCTTGCTCCGGCCTCCCTGCACGGCTCCTCTGGAGACACGGCCCACAACCATCCCTCGAGCAGCCGCTCGCTTCGTCTGCACAGAACTAATGACAGCTGTAATTAGCCTTTTAAACTTGGCCAGTGCTGCAGCTTTACTCAGGCCGCTGCATTCTTTAAAGTGCAATTCTGTGCAATTTTCCCAGTTCTGTTCTTTTGTGTAAAGATTAGCTGAGTAAGTACTGTTTGGGTGAGAGGGCATAGCTATGGTGTGACTCCTCAAAATAAGATGTTTGCCAACGGGTGCTAAGGATAAATTCAGAGTCCCGCTTAGTGCCCACCCAAACTGCTTGCACGGTGCCCGCTCACCGCAGAGCAGCCCTGTGCCACACGCTCTAGGGGACCCTGCGTGTGCAGGGGGGTTGGACTAGATGACCTCTACAGGTCCCTTCCAACCCTAAGCAGTCTATGATTCTATGATTCTCAGTAATAACTGTGGTTTTCTGGCTTTAGACTTGTCTGAAAGTCAGCTTCCAAGATGACCTCAGTATCCATAGTGTTGTTATGATTTTAAAATCTTGGCATTAGCAAATAAAGAAGGTACCTAGTTTTGACAATTGGCAGATCTTTTATTATTAGAATGTGAGAAGTCTTCTGGTTTGTTTGCATGAGTGCAGCAATTTCTTGTTGATACTGGAATAGCAGTTGTCTTGCAAAAACTGATTGCAGAATTTGTGCATGAATGCAGGCAGGTGCTGAAGTTTCTGAGGGCTTGTGATATTTTTCTTTTCTAAGTTAGGCCTTTATGCTAAGGGGCTTGCCTGCTAAGTGCTAGTGCTTAGAATTTGTGTGCGTACCTGCTAGGGCAGAGACCTGTTTGTCTGTTACTAGTTTGATGCATTAGGTAAGTGCTTAAAAACCTGTGGTCAATCATGTCTCTACTAAGCAATTATACAAACAAACAAATAAATCCTCGCTGTCTGCAAGCGCTGCTAAAGCTCAGAGCCCACAGTTGCAGGGACGCACCGGAGGAGCCAGCGCTAGCCTGCTTCCCTGAGCGCCTCTCACCTTCCCGCACTCAGCAGTGTGTGTCGGGCCTTCTTTTCTTGATTAGGCAAATAAACCGGCTGAATTTCAGCAAGTTCACTGGGACTTTTTCACTGGTCCAAAGGGCTTGGACAGAAATGGGTTGTGGAGCAGCTGCACATGCAGAGGAGCTGGCAGCCATGGGCAGGCAGCGACCCTCAGTTGGAGGTGCAGCAGCAAAGGGCTGCAGAGGGGCTTCCTCCTGCACAGCTGCAGTCCAGAGGAAAATCTACACTAGCTAGTGTGCTTGGTACATTTTATTTAAAGTTGCTGCGTGGTACATGATCTTTTCTTTCCTTTTTTTTAAGCTTTGTCAGTTTAATAGTTTGCAATATGCTGCAAAGTCTATGTATAAAATGCTGCCAGTCCACAGTATATCTGTGTCACCTGGTGGATGGTGAATTTCTTTAAACCCTGACTTTCATACGAGAAAGAAGACCTACTAGTATGAGGAAGACTTGTTGCTGTTGTTGCAGTGAATGGAGATAAGATAAACTAACTATATGATATTCTAAGTGTTCTATGGGCTTAAGGAGACAGCTATATGAATAATTTTTGATTTTTTTTGGTGCTCTTACTATGCATTTAATAATGCTATTTCAGTTGTATTCTTATGTAAATACTCCCTTCTATTCTTTTGCATATTACATATTGCTCAGCTTTTCAAAATAGCTAGTCAATTAGATTATTTGAAAAAATTAGTTCATCACCCTATTTTTTCTAAATGAATATAAAATTGTTTTCTCATTTTGTGAGAAAAGATGATATCTTGTTCTATGGACATAAAAGCCCAGATAATGCAAAAATCCTGATAATGATATTGAACATAAATGTGTTCTTCCATTTGGCATATTGGGAAGATAGCACACATCTAAGGAGAGAATTCATTTCTGCAACATAGCAAAATGTTGAGATACTCTACAAATATTCAGGTGTTGACTGGAGATGCAGGAGAGAAGAAAGACATATGTGGTCCCAGTGATACAAGGATACTATCTTTTGTAATTGTGTTAGTCTGTATTGGAGAAGACATGGTCTCTAAGGAGAGACTTGCGGAGATTTTAGAAACTTCAAAAGTGTCTTGAAAGAAGCTTTATATTTTTGCTGCAGACAAAGCTTTCAGCATGATTTCAGAAGCATGTTTAATAGATAAATTTAATAGTTTAATTGATAGAAGAATGTGAAATTATATGATTGCAGAGTGTGTAGCTGATTTTCATGAAAACACAAAAATAATTGATCAGAAAATATGGTCGTATGATGAAAGTAAATAAACCTCTTTGCTGCAGAGCAAGGCTGCACAAACAGGAAACAAGACTGCTCCTGTTCTTCAACAGGAATGCGAAAAGAATGTAAAAACAAAGAAAAACTCACAGAGGAAAAAGCTCTTTTCAATTTAAAACAATTGCATTGAATATTTGCCCTACATTCAAGAGATGAAAAGAGAAGTAAAAGCAAGGTTATGCAACTAAAACCTAAGTAGCCATTTTTCATTAAAAAAAGAATACAGTGAGATGTATATCTATCAATCAAGCGTTAAGTTAGAAGGAAAGTAGCGAAGAATAATGATATTATCCTAAAACAAAGAATAATTTGAATGTGATATATTCTAAATTGCTTTTGTTGGGTTATAGATACCATTTATGACATGTCAGTAATACAAAGGCCTTTTTAATGCAATTTTGTGTTACTTTCAGTGGTTTTCACACTCCTTCCTTAATTCTCTGTTTGTATGTATAATATAGGAGACTTCTTGGAAAGCTCTGCATCCTTGTATCAGTTAAGTGAAAACATTTAGGAAAAGAAACAGGACTGTGTAAGAGGTGCAAAGTCTCTATTATGGGTTCTGAGGGCTCTCTGAGTAAGATGGTATCTGCTCAATACGTGTGTAAGAGCAGATCTGAATTAGGATGAGGAAAAGGTATTTATTTCTGAAGGATAAACTAAGGCTTCTTGATCATAGCAGCATCATTGATTTGTGCTAGAACAGGTAAAATCTCACCTGCCCTTGAGGCAGTGACACAGATGAGACTGGCTGCTGAGCACTGTCCTTTTACAGGGCTGCCTTCAGCGAGATCAGCGAGATGTGCTCCAGAGCATGTCTCAGGCACCGTGCTCGCAAGTAACCAGGATCCCGAAGCTGCAGCCGATGGTTGTGCAGATCAGCCCCCGACAAATTTAATTTCTGTTCTCTGTTCTGTTCTCCTGAGAACCACTGCAGTGCTTCTTTGCATCTTTTTGATTTTTTTTTCCAACCGGAAACCATTACTTTTACTGGAATGAGAGGGGAGGAAAAAAAGGCCTGTTAGTATTTCAGAGCTTTTATGGGTTTCATGTTGTGGCAGTTAAGTGTTTTATTCATTTGTTGCTACTGCTTTTTTCTCCAGTAAACTAGTGATCAACTTGTTCACTCTGCCCTTTTTTTTTGTAAAATCTGAGGGCAGATGAAATCCTGTGATTCTCAAGATCTTTTTTCCTGCTGACAGAAACTAGACAGTATTCTGCAAAAATATTTTCAATGTAGTAAGTTCTGAATATGATAATATGTCCCAGATATATGGTTCAATGCATCTTTCTAAATATATGCAATTTTCTCACATTCAACATTTACTATTGGCTTAATCTTTCATGAATAAATCATACTGAGGGAAATCTGATAGTATTTTTTGCTCCCTCACAGATGTAACAAATTAATTCTTCTGTATTTTTGCTGTAAAGTAGAACTGAAACTGCTTTGTTTTTGTCATTTGTAGTGAGTTACTTTCTGTTTTTCATAGCAAATCATTCAGAGCATCTAGAAGTAGTGTAATTATGCCTTGTGTAGATTTTTTAAAAAAGAGCTCTTTGAATAATAACCGTGGAGAAAAGAACGTGTTCAGAGCTGCAGATACATATCAATTTGAGGAATTACAAGGAGTCCATTGCTGCCTCCCTTGGAATGAATCAGGAGAGCCTTAGGTTGTTGTATCTTGTCGGTAGCTGACTACCAACTAGTTATTCTTGTGCTTGGAGGCAGCCAAGTGCACAAAACCTTCATTTTCTGCAGCAGTCTGTCTCGCAGACATTGTGCCCAGGGGAGACTCCAAGCTGTCTGCTGCACTAAATTCATGTAACATGCAACCCCTGGATCCAAAGAGGCTATCAGACTTCGGTATTTTGCGCCTATCTTTTATAAAAATCATTAAAACCCTCTGTACACTACTGCTTTGTGGTTGAATCACATCGTTAAGCAATTGCAGAAGAATCGTGTGTTCTAGCTATGAAGCCCTTACAAACAATTTTATTGCAGTTTCAGATTATTTGCAAGCCATCTGGGATGTATTCCATGTACCAGAGGCCATTAACCTGTCTCAGTCTCAGTACTGGAATTTCAGGTACCAGAAAATCATACAGATGGTCATAATCCCGATTCTAATAACAAGATCAACAGAGTTGTTCAATTTGTCAGTGAGAGTAAAGGGGGTTTTCTGTTGTTTTTTTTTTTTAAAAATAAAGATCTCCAAAGAATGCTATTTTTCCTTTTCTCATTTCATAACTAGTAATGATTTCTGCTAATTTCTAAAACTAAACTAATTTATGTCAGTTATTTATTTCAGTTAGGAGTTTCTTGTTAATCTATCCATGTATCTTTGCACACACTGAAGAGTAAACATCAAGAAATACATCACAGTTTCAGATAAAATGTGGTGTTTTATTTCTTCTATATTTTGTTCATTTGTCTTTACACAGTTCAGAGCTGAATAGCTGAAAAACCTGAATCTTTGTGAAAGCCAAGTGAATTTAAATGAGAAACAAAGTAATCATGCCACCTCTTTGTAGCATTTATTTCAAGCTAGGAAAAAAAATACAGGAAGGAAGCAGCAGCACACCTTTATACTTCCTCCCCTCTTTTATGCCAACAGTGCTGGGGTTTTTTTCTGCCACCCCTCTTCCCGTCCCACACCCCGTTTCCTTTCCCAGCTCCTCCCTGCTCTTTTCCTCGGTGGGATCATGTGGTCACTGTCTCGCATTCCTGTTGTTTCTCCCTGTCTACAGCTATCTTAATGACTTGGACCGCATCGCAGACCCGGCCTACCTGCCCACCCAGCAGGACGTGCTCAGAGTTCGAGTCCCAACAACAGGGATCATTGAATACCCGTTCGACTTACAAAGTGTCATTTTCAGGTAGAAAATATTCATGAAGCACATTTACTTTGTTTCTTTTTACATTATTAATGTCCTATGTACAATATTGGTTAAAATTACATGTAAAAATATTACATATTTTTAAATTTTGAGCTTGGTCATACCGTTTTTGTGGTATTGCCCAGATGCATGCCCATGTAGCCAGTGGTATGATTAGAAACTGATTTTTAAAATGTAAATAGGATGAGAGACAAATAAACTTGCCTTTTTCTAAATATATGCTGTAGATGGGAAAACTAATTCTTTTTTTCCATTAACTAAAATTATATGAAATTTTCATTATAACTAATAATCTGATAAAACAATCACATGCCTTCTTAATTCATGTAAATCACAAAGTACAAAGGGGCAAATAATGCACTTGATAGTTAGAGAGAAATGACATTTCGCAGGCTTAATATCACTCCTACAAATATTTTTCCCCACAGCTTATTGTGAGTGCAAATATAATGACTTAAAAATAATTATTTGATTTACAATTGCAATACAGAGTGTCTGGTTACGCTGAGATGAATAATGAATTGGGAGCACATGTGCCAGCGAATATTGATTTTTGTTTTGGCTATTAATAACTTCAATAAATGCATATTGTATTCTAAGTATTCTTTAAAAATTGGAAAGCCTTGACATATTCACAGCTTTGGTGATTTCCTGGGAGAAAGGGAGGCCAACAGCTTGATTCTGTGCACACATTTTTGTGCTGGCTATACAGGGCAGAACTCTGCAACATTCCAAAATCATACTTAAGAAATGTTGATAGCTTTGAAATCTGTAACAGAAAAAAAAAAAAAAAAAAAAAAAAAAAAAAAAAAAAAAAAAAGACTAAAAATCAAATACAACACATTCCATTTGTCTTAAATGCAGATAGAAAACATACTAAAGAAAAGATGCCAACTTGTTTTCAGTTAAATTCCTGAATTTGGAGTTCGGTATATGGATGTGGATGTTTATCTTTTAAGCTGTTCATGGATCTGATGCAGATATTGTATATCTTGCAGGATGGTTGATGTTGGAGGCCAACGATCAGAAAGAAGAAAATGGATACATTGCTTTGAAAATGTCACGTCTATCATGTTCCTAGTAGCCCTTAGCGAGTATGACCAAGTGCTTGTGGAGTCAGACAATGAGGTAAGGAAACATCAGTATAAAACAGTCTTTTTGAAGAACAAAAAAAAAACCTCTCAAGTTGATTTTAAATTTAAAATATTATAAAGAATTGATTAAAACATATGAGCTTTCAGAGAATTTCCTTAAGAGTTTGTATGTTTTCACGTAATTATTTGGTGATTCAAATTTGTGGACCAGTAAAGTGTACTGATAGAACGAATACTCCATGCTAAAGAGCAAAGCTCGAAGTTGCTGGTTCTCCTGAGACATTTTCAAAGGCAACTGGATTGTTCAGTCCTGGATATTTTCCAGATGTTTCTATCAGCATTATACACAACTGTGTGTAGTGGAGCATGAAGTACTACAGGAATCAAGAGGCTAATCCCCAAAAAATACAATCAAATTGATATTCTGCATAGAGCATTGTTGAACCAATCTGTTTTGTGTTAAAGTGGAATACAATTGACTATAGTGAAATGTTCTTATTGTAGTTATTTGTACAGGTAGTGTGCAACCGAGTCATAAAAACGGGGTTGGATGTTTTGAGTGGTTGCAAGGTCCTTACTGTTCGTACCAGGCAGTGGGAATGAAAACAAGTCATAGGCTCTTTGCAGAGAGTATAACAAACATTCAAGTTTGTTATACTTATTCCATCAACTTATATTGGTGTATATATTCTGCATATATTATGTATGGTGTATTTATATTGGTGTATGTATTCTACTTCTGTTGTTTCTTCAATAAATAATGTAAGTAAGAAAATTATAGACGGTATGCATAAACTGAGAGAGCTGGGCCTGTTCAGCCTGGAGAAGGCTGAGAGGGCACCTGATCAGTGTGTATGAGTGCTTCAAGGGAGGGAGTGAGGAGGATGGGGCCGGCCTCTTCTCAGTGGTGGCCAGCAATAGAACTAGAGGAAACGGCCACAAACTGAAGCACTAAACATTCCACAGGAACTTAAGGAAAAATTTCTCGATGGTGAGGTTGACAGAGCCCTGGAACAGGCTGCCCAGGGAGGCTGTGGAGTCTCCTTCTCTGGAGATCTTCAAACCTGCCTGGATGCCACCCTGTGCCCCGTGCTCTGAGTGTCCCTGCTGGAGCAGGGGGGTTGGACTAGATGACCTCTAAAGGTCCCTTCCAGCCTTAAGGATTCTATGATTCTATGCAGCCAAAGCATACTAGTACCCAGTGTTTGACATACAGTTTAAAGAGTAAGAAGATCTAATCTTTAATTATTATTTATATTATTATTGTTTATTGTTATCATACAATCTAATTTTTAGATTCCTTTGCTTTCTTGTAGACTTTTCCAGTTGTTTATTATTCTTACATGAGTTATTCACCAGTAGTGTTTTATATTGGTCTTTTTACACTCCTTTACAAAAATCAATTGGAAAAGAAGGTTATTTTAATGTTCTTCACAACTGTATGCATATTTATTTCATTCTTGAGAGGGAGTGGTAGAAGGTTAAAACACATATCCCTGGGCACTCACGATAGTATATTCAATGTTCCTCAGTGTTAATTTTATTAATGAAGTCCAGGAGCTCTGAAATCCTTTAGAATTATACGCTTTCCATAAAGGAAACAAATCTCATTACATTATTTGAATGCTAACCATCTCCTTAAAAAACGTGACTATTACAGAGGAAATTCTTTTTAATTGCTTATACAGTAAATATGTCTTCTCATTCCATTTATATTTGGATTCTTAACTCAGCAAGTGTGAGAAATTTTTTTTCTGTTCTTTTAAGATGCGTATCTTTGATGTGATGTTATTTTTCTCAGTGTAGTGATTTGACAGAACCACATCATCAGTCTTGTGTTTTTAACTAGAGCTCAAGTATAGAGAAGAGAGAAGAGAATGAACAAAAGGACAAAAGAGTTGTGCAAAAAGCTAATAGCATAGCATACATCCCACTTTAGGGGACTGAGAGAAGAATTGTACTCTTATGAAGGTGAATCAGAATGAAATATGTGGTATAATGAAACTTTTTGTGAACATTTTTTATATTGTGGTACACATGAACAAAAATAAATGGAATTTGTCTTTTTATCTTTATGAAGATTAAACAAATCATCCCTTCCATGATCTTGCATCTATGTTAGTGTGTTAAACTATTTATAGTTTGGCCGTAGTAGTAGGTCTGATGGAATATGTTAGTTCACTTGAATACATCTTTTGCAGTGAAAGTTGATTCATAATGCATGCCAACCTCTCTTTTAAAAGAACAAAGCATGACTGAATTTAATTAGGTTGGTGGTAGGAGGCTGAATGAAAATTCATTCCATGGATTTTCACTGCAGACAACATACACAGGTTTTGGGATGTAAATCTATTACCATTTATTTATAGGTATATCAAGGTAAAGTGCAATAATATTAGATACTCTTTTACAGTGCTGAAATCAAAGCTGAATTTACAGAGAGGAGTAACCTTAAAATTACTAGTTTACATTTTATCTTAGTAATCTAATCAACCCCAGTGTGATCTCTTGTAAATTTGGAGACTAGACATGTGTAGATTAAAAGAGAACTCAGTCAGACTTGGCTCACTTAAAGCCAAGCCTGCAATGTCTGGTTCTGTCTTTTTCTGCTTTGCATTATTCTTTTGTAGCCACAGAGTCAACACAGAAGTATCAAGCATTTTAAATATACAAGTCAAAACAAAATATATTGAAAGTCCCACAGAGCAAAACTAGTTTTGGTAGTTTTTAAGTACAATCCTACCTAACCAAAATAGGTTTCTGAACTTTTTGAAGTTAGCTATTTATCATGCTGTGTTCATCCTTAATAAACAAGTGCAGGGATATGTCTTTATGAGAAAGACATTAGCACACTCTGTTTGTCTGTTAAATGTATCCTGTTCTTAATAGGTGACATGTCCAAACTTTTGTTCTCATTATTCAGATAACTTTAGTTGGCAGGTTATGTCTTAGAACATCCCTGCATCTTCAGAAGATGGGGCAATTTCATCCATGTCTGACTCACTGAGAGTCTTACCTTGTGTTTTCACCAGCTAAAAGGGCTCCCACGTTATGAACCAAATGGAACATGTGAACTGAAGGTTTCCTTTCTCTCCTGGCATCCGAGAGCAATCTGAAATTATGTGAAACTGTGATCACTTTTTTGTGATATGTTTCTTCAGCTCTCATGGAAAATACCTTACTTGTAAAACTGTTTTGATTTTTCAGATTTTCACTTTCAAAACATTTTGTGGGTACAAAGTCTCTAAAACTCCTCTTTGTCTTAAAGATGGTTTTTCCATCTCACTGCTGAACTATTTATGTTTCTCATTAACACCAGTGAAAAACTTTTGAACCTTTTTGTCTTTTGGTTTGAAATATGTTCACAACTTTAATTCAAACCAGTTTTTGTTTTCAAGTCATGCATAAGACTCTGGTGGCACATTCTAGCAGCCTTAGGCCTGTGTTTCTCCAACGCTGGGATGGATTCAGCCCATCATGGAGCTAAGCAGCCATCTGGACGGCTTTATTCTGGCGTTGAGTAGGCTCTAACCTGCCTGTCTAGTTTCTGTTGGTGTATCAAAACACTGAGGTGTTCCTCTCCATTTCCCAACCTTTTTTGGGCATTCCAGAAAGCATAAGAGAAGAATATATATCTGTATTTCACCTAAACAAAATATTTTTTATTTTAGTAGTGATGTTGCAGAGGTATGGAGAGATTTTAAATATGTTAGTACTCATCTTAAGTATAGACATATACAATATTTTTTTTTCCTTTGCTTTAGTTATGGGGTATTTTCTCAGGCACTGAAAAAAAACTATTATCTTAAAATTGGATAAAAGTATTAAAATTTGAGCACTGAAGTGATAGAATGTATGTAAATATTCCACTTTCTTTTTATGGATTAACAGCAGTATCCTACTACAATAGAATCTAATCCTACTTTGATCTGTGTGCCTCTTACTCAAATTAAGAGATCTGACTCAATGATTTGCAGTATTTTGCTGCTCCCTTTGTATTGCTTTCATGGCCTGATTAAACAGCATGGTTTTTGTAACATGGCCTACTTTTTCTAATTAGTCCACTGCACGATATTACCTGAACTCTTCTTCTGTGATATGTTTTTAAGAAGAAAATTATACTTTCTAAATGGTCTGTGTTAATGGTTTTTTCATTAATATCATTTTTACATATGAAAATATATATATGAATATATATGAATATATATATATGAATCTATATATATATGTATCATATATAAATATATATTTATATATGAATATATATATATGAAAATATATATATGTGAATCTTCAAGAATTGTTATTTGTTATTCAGTGCATCCTTCATAATATACATGTATCACTGTGAAGCCCTTTCAGAGCTCTTCAGACTCTAGTTTGTATTTTCAAAGTGTAGTGCATGGTAGACCTCTTATAAATCTGCTTTTCTCTTGTTTAGCTTATTCAAGAAAGATTATAAACCAGATGAAGACACAGAAACTTGAGAGTTTGCACTCATACCTCTCAAGGGCTTTTACTAGCCTAGTATGAGGGATGAGTTGGGCAGCATTTCTGGTTTCATACTCTTGCAGGTGTTAAAAGTCTTCGACGTTGAGAAGAATGTATCATAACTACTCTGTAAATGGATGTCATGAATAAAGAATGACATGGGTGTTCAGACTGCCTATCTTAGGAAACACAATGTAATTTGACACTTACATGATACCTCCATGAAACTGCAGCGCTGTGATAAATACCTGTAATTAAAGAATTGAAGGTTGCCAATCTGAAGAAAATTTGGCAGCATGGCTACCAAATTCCTAGTAGAATTATGTCTCCTCTGAAAATCAACATTCAGAAACAAGATTATTTCTCTGAGCTGTGTGCCCAGTTTGTAAATAGTTAGGCATCTGATTCTGGTGTATAACGAGAAAATTTGCTACAAAATATTTTAAAATTTCTTTCAAAAAAATTCAGCTTATGTGCATATTTAAAATGCCTTTCTCTGCCTAAATGCAAGTAGGCAGACGGATGCTTAGTTGTTCCAGATTCTGTCCTTAATAAAATACTAAGTTTATCTAAGTTCATACATAGAAATGAGGACAAAGTTTCATCCAGAGGGCATAATACACTAATTAAATTATTAGTACTGTAAATTAAGTAAGCTTCACTCAGTCTGATATGATGTGACAAAGTGGAACATACTATAAGTTAAATTAACAGATGTGTTGGACCTTCTATGATTTCCAGAAAAGTCTGTCAGTGTGAGCGTAAAATTGACCAGCTTTCTGATAAATTGGTTTGTGATGTATAGATGTTCTGTAGATGAGATTTTTATCGAGTTTACCCATATACTTGGAGAAACTTGTGATCAAAGAGGATTTTAAATATTTTCAATTTTTTTAAATCAACTTCTCTTTTTTCGTAAAGGACTTCTCCTAGAAAAAGTGTTCCTAGATTCCAGCTTCCAGAAGAGGCTGCCTTCAGGCAGGGATTACAGATAGCGTTTCTAAACATATAAATCTCAAGTTACCAGGACAGAAAGTACATAAATGTGTTCCAGCTTTCCAGGAGAGTCAGTTACCACTTGCAGTTATGGGAAGATTTGAGAGAGTATTGTATAGTCTTAAAATCTGAGCTCCTAGGAAACAAGATTTTCATGAATTTTCAAAATTCATCAAATTCATTTGAAATGAATTTCAGATTCATTTTCTGAGTGAATTTTCTTTACAGAACTTATTAGTTACATACTAATACTATAGTAGGAATGTCAAAACAAAGAACCATATTTATTGATGTTTAGACATACTTTTCTTCCAGATTAACATACTAATGATTTGAATTACATGGTATTGTACAAATTGCTTAGGTTTGTGGAGGTATGTGAAAGCATGAGCTTTTTGTACTGAGGGATCTCTCTTTTTCTGTGTTCCCAGAGGAAAACTGAAAAAGCCACACTTTCCTTAGTTCAATTTGATTAATTAATTTAACTCAGTTACAATTATAATACACTAAATGAGATCTTGAAATTTCCTAATCTGTTAGAGAAAATTAGTTGTATTTTCTACAATTTTATCAGCGCCTGAAAAAATTACAGAGGGATGGAAAGCCTAGAATATTTACTGATGGAAGGTGACTTCTAGAGATAAAGATATAGGATTGATCTGAAAATCCATTGCACAGAAAAAAATGGGGGAAAATGCCAGTTTAAATTATTTTCACCAGAGCTAATACATTTTGATTAGAAGGAAAAAATATATATTTTTATTTTACATACATATAAAACGATAAAATTAGTAACGCGGTTTGTAATGGGATTGGAGATGCGTATTTGGAACTGGATATTCTTTCCACTTCGTCTTTTGAGTAAGGAAATTTATCAGTACTCAGTTATTTAAGTACTAAATGTGTATCCTTTATATGGATAACATATATGTTATATAAAATATCTGTCTTTTTGTCTTAAGCAAACAATATGATATATAGTTAAACATATTTTTAAATCAGAAATGGAACCACATATAAAAAAATCATTGAAATGTCTCCCTGTTACTTCAGAAAGCTTAAAATTTTAACATGTATATAATCTTTAAAGATGTTTTTTACGCAGGCAGTTTACTGGATGTTTTTTCACTGATCTTGAGTAACGAAGTGAACAGAACTAAACAATCATCTTTACTTTTACAGTCTAATTCATTTATACGCCCTGTCCAGGTAGGCTGTTGGTAGTGCTATTAAGAGAGTTGCTGATGTTACTGGTTCTTATTAATTAGAAGAAAAATGCTCTTTTCAAATAAAGACTGCTTTTGTTTTGCTTTTCCTAAGCCTTTGTTTTGGTTCTAAAGCTCATACAGAACCTTAATAGTTATTCCATTTACTGCAGCTAAAATTTGTTAGTATTTTAAAATAATAATGTGTAATTGAAATTCTCTTAAACCATTATTTCCTTCTCTTTTTAGTCGAGTTGTCATTAAAGATTTAGAAAGTACTGCCTAATTCATGTTTTTATAGGTTTAATCCCCTGTTAGTTCTTGTTGAAAGGTATTGTGGTATATCTTGTGTGATATAGCAAGAATGGCTTGAGGCTTGGAGTTTTTAAAATCACAACTAAATTGATTACTTAGCTCAAGTAATTCTGGACCTGTGCCTTCAAGCTATCTAATTTCGTCTTTGCTTCCTGTGTGTCTGGTTTTCCTCCTGTCACACATGTGAAACCATTATCTAAGCTCTTGTCATCCTTTCTGTGGTCTTGATGAATACCATGTTACCCAGTGTGTATCCACAAAAATCCTGTCACAAGAGCCTGCTATTGCCTTGTATGCCTCTTTCCACTGGTTTTTGTTTCCTTAGAATGGGGAACCAAATTACTTGTCTTTTAAGGCCCTTTGTCATCTAACCTGATAGGATAACTGAAATGATTTTTTTTCTTGCCAGTTTTGATCAATTATTTGTAAAATATTCCAAGAAATACTTTTGCACGCGTTTATTACCTTTCTCTTCCTTCCAAGGAGAAAGAGCTCCCCAGAAATTTTCCAGATCTGTTTCCCTGTGTAGTCTCCATCCTGCTGAATTCCCCGCTGTGGGCAAGCAGCCAGAGTCCCACGAGGGTCACTGCTTCTTCACTTCACTCCACCATTTTGTTGCTATAACTTGATGATCTCCCTTTCTTCTTTTAATATCTTTGTTGTCTTTGATCTTTATCCTTGGGTAACAAACTTTCAAAGCAGTGACTGTTTTTTAGGAATGTGTGTGCCTCTGTAGGCCCCGCTGGAGTCCACTAGGTTTCTGAAATGTAGAGTAGCAGATTCATGCAGCAATAGCTGAGCAACATCTATAGCTGAATCTTGCCAGAAGGAAAGTGTAACGTTTTTAGAGTGGATATGAAGAGCACAAGAAGTTTGAGAAATGACAGAAGCAACATTCACAAAGATCACTGCACAAATCTTGCAGTAACACAAACAGAAGAAGAAAGATGGAAGGAAGAAGGGCCGTGTGGCTGGTGAAGGCTCTTCTGGTGTGAGCTTAAATAACCTTGAAGTTATTTTTATAGATTCTCTATCCAAAACATGACTATTAGAGATGTGTTTAAAGTGCCTAATGGCTTATCCTTAGCGGCCTTCAGTAAAACTGTATTTAGTTCGGTTTTCATAGCTCATCGGGACTGAAAAGTAATGACCAGAACAGGTCACCCTGCATGATCTCTATCTGAGGAGGTGGTTAGAGCTCATCTGGACAAGACCAGCAACCTGAGCACTCTGATCTAGTGACAAAGCAAGTCTTACTCTGATCAAGGCATTGAACAGATGACTTCCACAGGTCCTTTACCAAACAAATTCTTCTGTGATTCTAGATAGAAAAATGTTAAATTTGACCAGTGAAAGAGAATTTTTTGTTGTTTCTTTGGAGCGGATGGGGTTTTTTGATGATGAAATAAGGGTTTTTTATTATCCTGAGATTGCCGTAAGGAGAGTAGATTGGTGTTGCTTGTGTTGTTAAAAAATATTTATGTTGAAATCTAATGTATAAAGTTACATGAAAATCTAACACTCAGCATAGGTATTATTAGTGCTCGTTTATTTGTGTTTGTAGACTGGTAAGCAGATGCAGGCTTACAAGCTCATGTTTTGAATCTGCACAGAGTACATCTGTAAAATAGATAAGTATCCAGAGCCTCGATGGAACTTCTGTAGTGCTCATCATTGTGTTCTCTTAAGGGATGACAAATCGGTACAATGTTCCAGTCACACTTTCTTTTGATGTAGGCCAAAAGTATGAAATGGCATGAGGCCACTTTTAAGTTTTCAGAGTACTTCATTCTTCATGGAGGCGATTATCTGAGGAACATATTTCATTCGTACATCAGAACTATCTTGTTGCTAACATCTGGGCATGTTTCCATTTTTCTTCTAGCACTTTATGTTCTTTATTCACAGGCTAGTCCTACACGGCTTATGGTGAGGGTTGAAAGAAAACAATGTTGAGAGCAGAGCACTTCTTCATTTTTTCTTTTTTTTTTCTCTGTATTGCTCAAAAACATGTAATAATCCTTTAGTAATCTGTTGTTTTTATCAGCCTTCAGCAGCCCAGAACATTTGAGCACAAGGCAGAGGAATAATACAGGCTTCCAGATAGAAATAAACTCCTCAGACAGTCTTGATAGGTATTTAACAATATTATATCCATGGGAACTAAAACCTGCAGAATTCATTGTTTATTTGGAAACTAAAGAAAAATAGCACATTTACCTTCTTCTCTTCATTCATGTTAACACATATGGGTTTTTCCTATCTCATATTGTATACAAAACTTTTTGAATATAAATTGTCAGTATTGAGAAACATTCGTATAAAAGAACCTGCTCCTCTATGTTAAAATGGGTGGTTTGGAATGGAAGTGGGAGGTTGAATGAAGTTGGACTGTTTGCAGAGGCTGCTAGAAATATTCCTCCTAAATTACTATTGGTAGTGTCTGCCAGGAAAGAAGTCACTTTTCTTCTTTTTTTTTTTTTCTTCCCAGTAACCAGTGCCAAATCTGACCAGAGAATAGCCTTTATAAATGATAATTTTATTTTAAAGGATTTTTTCTATTATTTTTCTCAAAAAAACCCTTCAAACTCCAAAAAAAATTATGAAAACTTAATTTTCCAGCATGCATGATATTTCATAATAAATAACAACCTTTTTTAATTTAAAAATATTTTGGCAGCAGTGTTAGGATCATATTTTTGAACACTATTTTTGTGATTTGGTGTTTGGTGAAGAATACAGTTTTCAGCGTATTTCAGCTGACATTGATCTTTGTCTCGCCTGATGCATAATGCTTGAAATTGGAGTATGTTTTCAAAACTGCAATAAATATTGCAGTCCTCGATTGCTGAAGAGTTCAGAGTTCTTCTCCAAGGTATAATATAAGTGTACATCACAGCCCTATTACATTTCTAGCCAAGCTGCAGGGTCTCCCTGTGTCACCAGGCAGTGCTGCTACTGAAGTAATTGCCAAGAGCCTGAATTCCTATTGAATTCCTATTGAACTTAGACTTAATAACACAGAAAAAGGATCAACTTCTGTCAGCATAAGACAAGGATGGACTGTGATATTAAATAACTTCTGAAATATTAACCATCTACTCTGTAATCTTTGAGAGATTTTTATGTTACCAGTTCCTCTTCATCTGCAGTTACTATCTCAGTTTGAATTCCCTCTTACTCTGCTAACCGAATATATTCACCTGATATCAACATAAATATCTATACAGCGCAAACTGAGTTACTAAAAAAATACATCTCTGTTGATCTCAGTAGAGTCTCTCTCTCCACATTTCATTGAAATTTAGTCCTTGAGATTCCTTGAAATTACAGTTCTATTAACATAAATTATTTAGGTTATTAGACATTTATGAGAAAGACTTACTGCTATATTTGGGCTTTTTTATGTTACTTACAGTGTGCCCACTAGATGCCACTCTAGACAATCGTTATGAATTTAATTGTGTGAAATGTTTCACAACAGATTCTGTTTTGTTCCATATTAGTACTGCACCCAATCTTTCCTCTTGATACACTGGAAAATACTTCTTTTGTCCCATCAATGGATAATGCTAGGTATTGCTTTGAAATCCGTTTTTTAGACCTTTTCAGCTCTTTCTCAGAGCTTGACTTGTTAGAGCCAAATTATGTTATTTCTATAATTGCAAAAGTAATGCAGATTTTTCCAGAGTAGGAAAAGGCAGAAAGAATTTTAACATATGTATTAACAATAGAAGCAGTTATCTTAACATGTGATTGAAAATACAGGATTAAATATATATATGTACATAGAAGCAAGTAGATTCTAAAAGGTTTTATTTGGGTAAAAATGTGAGAAAACATTGTGCTTTACTTATAAAAATTATTAGAATGTGATGTGCTGTGCCACACGCTCTCGATGGCCGTGCTTGAGCAGGAGAGTCAGACTCGGTCATCTCTAGAGGTCCCTTCCAACCTCAGACATTCTATGATTTAGCAAAAGGTAAATGGTAGAATGAAATTCCACTTTATTTGTGCAGATGTGTTCTGTGAAATGTGTTTCTAGTCATAAACTGCATACTTGCATCATCTGTGATTGAGCAGAACCTTTTTTCTTTGTGTTCGGTAAGACACTGGTTCTAGATAGTCCAGGATTATACAGTCTGTGTGTAGGGGACACATTCACCTCCATGCACGGGGCCTGCCCCTGTGCAGTCTGTGTTAGTCATTGGGGCTTGTGGCCACGTCAGGTCGCACGGCGCGGCTGGAAGACGTCGGCCGCAGCCGAGCTGGGCTGTCCCCCGGTGTCCATAGGGCTGCCTGCAGAGAGCAGAACTCGTGGTCCTGCTGGTGGTTTCTAGGGCAGGCACCCGGAAAGGCAGGGAGAGCCCGGCGAGCTCCGGCTGGTGCTGCTCGAGGGGCTGCAGCCGGCGTTGGCTTCGCTGCAGGAGCAGCGGCCAGGCGCACGGAAGCCTTGGGGCGGCCTCATCTGCACGCTGCCACGCGTTGGTTATTCACAGGCTTCCTCCTGCAGCCTTTCCCACTGCTGCCGAGATAGGGCTTTGCTGCAGGCAGTCGGTGAGGTAGGACTCATCGGTAAAATCAGACTGAACTAGGCATTAAATACTGATCCCCGCTGTTCCTGCCCTCTCTTCAGAGAGCTCTGCTATCTTGCTCAGCTTGGCAAGGCTTCCCTCACGTTGCATCTCACACAAGGTCACATCTCCAGGGCTGGACTTGTACCCTCTCTGTTTCCAGAACCAGTTCATAGCTCTTTAGTTCCATAAAACTGACAAAACGTAGTTTAGTTAATGTGTTAGCAGACTCATGTTTCTCTTAGTAGTTTGGAAAATAAAGGACTTAAACTTTAAGTCAAAGTATCTCTATTTTTCAGAGTTGCAATAGAAACATGTCTAGTGGTTATGAATACAAACTGGCTTAGTATTGCTGGCTTAGTAGAGACTTAAATGATTGAACCATGCATGAATTATAGGGTGTAGTGTGCCAAGAACAGCTGTTTTGAATTTAATTTGAATTCCTTTTCTAGTACAAGTTTTCATAAAAACAGCTTTAGAGTTCCTTCTGTGATTCGTAAAGCTTTTCTTGTGAAATATTTTACAGACGTTTTTGTAACCTTCTGTCCAATGCAGAAAATTATAGACATTATTTACCATCACACTAGGGATTTCTTCACACTGTTCAAGTAGAAATTTGTACAAGCAGGTTCATCTCTTTCACTTGAATAAATCAGTTTTTATCTAAATGAGAAGTGGGCCCATCATATATACTCATGCAAACTGTGGATGTCACAAACACACTGTATCACTCCTCCACACTTAAGTGTAATCACAGAATCGTTGAGGTTGGAAGGGACCTCTAGAGATCACCTAGTCCAACCTCCCTGCTCAGGCAGGGTCACCTAGAGCACGGAGCACGGGATTGCATCCAAGTGGGTTTTGAGGATCTCCAGAGTAGTAGATCTGTGAGCAAAGACAACACCTCGCATATATTTCCACATAAAAAGAGAATATTACTTCTAATTGTGCCTTTTCCAAAATCAAAACAAAAAATCTCTTTAGCAGAAGTGGGCATAATTTTATGAGATTCATAAAATCTTGTAAAATAAAGCTGTTTAACAGAGGAAAAAAAAAACTGTAGTATATTTACTGTAGTAAAATATGTTCCATATTTTTAAAAAATTGTGCCTTGTTAATAAGAAGCATTTTTTTTCAGAAAGTGAGCAACTATTGAGTTGGGCAACTTTGTGTTGTCAAACATTCCTTAACTAAACTGATTAAAAATACTGTGGTAGTTACGTTGCTTATATATTTAATGAAGAAGAATGTTAGATTTGCTATGGTATAAACTATCATTAGCCGTGGACAATAAGAAGCTCAAGAGAAATTTTAAATAATAGTAAGCATAATCATTGCAGAAATGACATCTGGAAAATAGCTTTATCCATCATGGCATCCCTAAAAGCTGATTAGCTCCAATGCATTTAATAAAGAGTGATGAAAATCTTGAGCAGGCAAAAAAGAGGTTGATTAGTCAAAAAAAAACCAAAAAGCATATTTTTGGAGTAATCCTTGAATCTTTTTGAAAGGAAATAGCTTAGAACTTTTAGTCTTTCAAAGTAAATCTCAGGACTTATATTACTGTTCTAGCTTAAGCAGGTACAGTCTGCTGAAGAAAAGTGTCTGTCTAGGCCATCTTACCATTACTGTAAAATATCTGTAAAGTACATGTCTGGATGACTAACCATTAAAATATCTTTCACCATCATTTAAACAGCGCTCTTTCATTCACCTCTGAAAGAAGAAAGAGTTTGAAAATGCAGTGTGACCAACTGTTAGGAAAATGAGGATAGGCAGGAAAGTACAGAATTGCTGCTCGAGTGCCAAGAGCACAGAGGGCGAGAGCCTGGAACTTGTTTGGTCTGGTGAAGAGGAGACTAGTGCTTGCCAGCTTGAAGAGCAGATGCAGCTCAAAGAGCAGCTGTAGATGGGCCATGGTTCTGCTGGGTAAGCAACACAACAAAGATCAGTCAGAGGCCACAAACTGTGGCCTGGGGGGGTTGAGGTGGGACGCAACGAAGCAGCTTTCCCCTGGAGGAAACATCTCCATCCTTGGCAGCTCTCTAGGCTAGTCTAGACAAAGCGGTGACCAACCTGACCGGCATGAGCTCAGCTCCCTTCCAACCAGTGTTTCTGTGGTGCATAAGTGGAAGGTGTGTGATACCAGCAAGAGCACTTAGGGAACTGTTTGCTTTTAAACAGATTAAATATGTGATTGTTACTTGCTTGTATCAGGTGGTGCCTAGTGATCTCAGCAATGAAGGAGCATCCCTTCTGCCCAGCATGCAGGGTCATGCTCTATGTCTTCGTTTTGGGTTGTAATAGTAACTGCTCTGGTCAAATTGCAGTATTTTTAGATGTGTGCTCTAAAGCTACACATTTAGCTGAACTAAATATGTATTAGGTGGGAGCAATATCACTACTTAAAAAGTTTACTACTGGAAATAAACTGTTTATAATTTTATAATGAGTGTCTGGTGAAATAGAGCAAAAATTCTTCTCTAATAAAAGTGTCGTGGTGTCTTAATTAAGGTTCCCGTTAGGGAAGAGCTATGTAGGGAGAGAATAGCATATGGTGATGTTTTCTTACTCTATTTCTAATAAAGTGGCTTTATTAGAAGGATGTTTTCTTGACTCATGGCTGATGGTGAGCAGAGGAGTCATGTTGGAGTGCATGCATATTTATAATTAGAATTGTGCTTAAGTATTTTGCTGAGTCTTTACATATTAATAACAGTTGTAAGAAACTAATTCTTCTGCTAATACTTATCTCAGGGGCTTAAGCCAATATTTATCAGCTACACCCAAATATATGTAGTGTACTTGCTCTTCATTATGTATATGCTGAGTTTCATGACAAGTTTAACAGAAAGAGTACGTAAACTTAAAATTCAAAGGGCAATATTTTCTTAGTACATCACTTTCTATTAGTATTTAAGCCATAATATTTCATCTTCATACTGGTTTTGTTGTGCCTTCACTTTTTGTTAAACTTTGCATCTTCTCTATCAAACACAAACTGCAAAAAACAGTTTTATTCCAGTTTGTAGGCCTTCTCATAGAAGCCAAAGGCCAACAGTGTTTCATAATGATACATTTTAATGTTAGGTTTTCAGTGATGGCAGTTCGTAAAAACTGATGAAAGTTTAAGGTGTATTTAACAAGCACCTGCCTACCTTCTTCATAAGGACAAAGAAAGAGAAAAAGACTGTGAAAGCTCCTTTAATTCAAGCATCTGATAAACATTTAATTTACTTCTTGAGGTCCTCAGTTTTTGGGATTTCAGGAAAGGAATCTTCTATTCCTTTCCTGGAAGAAAGCCAATGTCACTTCAGTCTTCAGAAAGGGCAAGAAAGAGAAAGAGGCCCTGGGCAACTACAAACCGGTGAGCCTCACCTCCATCCCTGGAAAGATGATGGAGCAGCTTATCCTGGCTGCTGTCTCGAGGCACATGGAGGAGAAGAAGGTGCTCAGGAGTAGCCAGCATGGGTTCACCAAGGGGAAATCATGCTTGACTAACCTGACAGCCTTCTATGATGGTGTGACTGGCTGCATAGATGAGGGCAGAGCAGTGGATGTCATCTATCTGGACTTCAGCAAGGCTTTTGACACTATACCTCACAACATCCTCTTGGGCAAGCTCCAGAAGTGTAGGATAGATGAGTGGACAGTGAGGTGGATTAAACATTGGCTGGATGACAGGGCTCAGAGGGTGGTGGTCAGTGGTGCAGAGTCTGGTAGGAGGCCTATAGTTAGTGGTGTCCCCCAGGGCTCAGTCCTTAGTCCAGTCCTGTTCGACTTATTCATTAATGACCTGGCTGAAGAGATGGGGTGCTCCCTCAGCAAGTTTGCTGCTCGTGACACCAAACTGGGAAGAGTGGCTGACAGCTCTCAGGGCTGCGCTGTCCAGAGGGACCTGGACAGACTGGACAGCTGGGCTGCGAGTAACCTCATGAAGTTCAACAAGGGCAAGTGCAGGGTCCTGCACCTGGGCAAGAATAACCCCAGACACCTGTACAGGCTGGGGACCAACCTCCTGGAGAGCAGCCCCACAGAGAGGGACCTGGGCATCATGGTGGACAACAAGTTGACCATGAGGCAGCAGTGTGCCCTCGTGGCCAAAAAGGCCAATGGGATCCTGGGGTGCATTAAGCAGAGTGTCTCCAGCAGGTCAAGGGAGGGGATCGTCCCCCTCTACTCAGCCCTGGTGAGGGTGCACCTCGAGTTACTCTGTCCAGTTCTGGGCTCCTCAGCACAAAAGGGATGTGGAGCTGCTAGAGGGAGTCCAACACAGTGCTACGAGGGTAATCAGGGGCCTGGACCATCTGCCCTATGAGCAAAGGCTGAGAGAGCTGGGCCTGTTCAGCCTGGAGAAGAGAAGGCTGAGAGGGGACCTCATCAGTGTCTATAAGTACCTCAAGGGAGCGGGTGAGGAGGATGGGACTGGCCTCTTCTCAGTGGTGGCCAGTGATAGAACTAGAGGAAACGGCCACAAATTGAGGCACCGAAAGTTCCACAGGAACTTGAGAAAGAATTTCTTAACAGTGAAGGTGACAGAGCCCTGGAACAGGCTGCCCAGAGAGGTGGTGGAGTCTCCTTCTCTGGAGATCTTCCAAACCTGCTTGGACACCACCCTGTGCCACATGCTCTAGGAGACCCTGCGTGTGCAGGGGGGTTGGACTAGATGATCTCTAGAAGTCCCTTCCAACCTTAAGCATTCTGTGATTCTATAATTCTATGATTTACTCTCTCTAGGTTTTGTTACTGATAAAACTAAGCACCAGGAGAAGATAAAAGTCTGGTCGATATACAGACAGTATTTGTCTTTTTTAAAGCCTGTAAGGAATTATATTTTCTCACACTTCAATATCTAGAAGTGATACTGTTCATACTGTGAGTGTAATTTGTGGCAGCAAAAAAGCAGGCAACAATATTATTTTAAATGGATTAAAAGCAGAAAAAAAGTCTGTGAACTTAGGGTGCATATTCACTAGATTTTCCCCTTCTCTGGCTCACATTACTATTCTGAGAATTTTCAACTATGAGATTATCGTTAGATCTATATTTTATAAAAGAAGTGAGAAATACAAAAGAGGGAACTGAGAAAACGTGTAATTTTTGATTTCTTTGGTCAAAATTGTTTTTCTGCCTTAAGGTACACTGCAAAATCAACCTGGTAATTTACGATACTTTTGTATATACCTTACAGTTTTCTTTCAGAGAGTTCTCCCATACAATACACAAATACAAAAACAAGTTGTGTACAGGAAGCAATATTTTTGTTAGATCAGCTGGTACAATTGGAGAAAATGTGCATTGAACTGGAAGGGAATATAAAGTTTTTAAAATTATTATCTTTTCCAAGATTTCCAAGACACCCTTCTTAAGTAGGCAAATGATATGAAATCTGCACTGACTCCTTGGAAGTCACTGGCTGTCCTCTTGACCTTCTTGCTCCGTTATCTTATTGCAAACCTGTTTTGAGAGGGCAGGCTGAGTTGTCTCCAGTCTTTTCAGTGTGGCCAATATTCAGAAAGGGTAACGGTGACATCTGATCTCTTCCCTCTGTTGTAAATGCAGAGAGCAGCATTGAGCGCGGTCTTTTCATTGGGAAGGATTAAGGAAATCCATTGGCCTCTCAGCTGGGGACCTGAAGGAGAGTGACATTTTTCTTAGCAGGTGTGGACGGCTTATCATCCTCTGCCAGGGGTGCCAGGGTAATCCTTTCCTGAGAAAGGATTTCTCCGGTCTTCCTGATGTCTTAATCACAACTGCTTCCTCCACTCTGCCGCCCAGGATGCCACAGGCTTTGCTGTTCCTGCAGTGCATCCTGTAATGGGCAGCCTGAAATTACCCCTCTGCTGAGGTAGATCCCTCTCCCACTTAGTCTGCAAGACCCTGCTGTCTCCCTTCCAGGTAGCCTCAGCTGGTACCACTGCAGGGCAAGGTCCTCTGGATGTGAAGAAGTATTCTGATTCAGAGGGCTCTGATGCACTGTGATTTTTTACCATTTCTCACAGTTTTCTTTGTGTTAATTTTGTTTGTGATTGGATAACAAAGTATAAAATTTACAAGTAGCCACCAAATTCAGATGGATTGTGATTCAGCACAATGAAGAGACAAACTTGGGATGATCCAACCTTGTTTTATTTACTTACATTACTGATATCCTGAAGTGTGTATTTTTTTAAAGTGTTCTAGCCTTTCATGTTAACCATTTCTTTTAATAATTTCTCAAGGCAATAGTTATTTCCTATGATTTCTTAAAGCATTATATTTTTTTAAAAAAGAGTGTCTTCATCTTAGTAGAAAGTCATCCTTTTTGTAATCTTGGACTGTTGAACTTCCCTTGAAATCATGGAAACCTGCTTCATCTCCATGTGTTTCTGGTGCCTTTGGAAGATACCACATCCAGGAGAGGTTTGGAGCAGATGCCTGGGGTCAAGCCCAAAGGCCTCTAGAGACCTATATAAGCCTATAATAGGAAAAAAGGGATTTTGTGGTTCAGAATAGAATTCATATTACATGGAATTCATAATTGATGTATGTATAATCATAGAATCATAGAATGGCTAGGGTTGGCAGGGACCTCTAGAGGTCATCTAGTCCAACCCCCCTGCACACGCAGGGTCCCCTAGAGCATGTGGCACAGGGTGATGTCCAGGCGGGTTTGGAAGATCTCCAGAGAAGGAGACTCCACCACCTCTCTGGGCAGCCTGTGCCAGGGCTCTGTCACCCTATGATTCTATGATTCTATTTTACAGTGCTTTTGAAGAGTTTTTGCAGGAAGAGGCAATCCTTATAAAAATAATTCCTGTCTTTGTTTTCTGTGCATTTTTTTTTATTGAGAAGTTTTCAGTAACTAAAAAATTTGCTATGAAAGAAAAACACATTAATGCACTGGTGATACAGTTTCATTTTCTCTGAATATCAGATTAGAAGTTAATGAGTTAATGAGTTCAAGTAGAGACCTAGAACTGAGACAGTAGCTTGTAAGTTTACATTGCTTTTCTTTTATTGTCAAGCTGTCACAGTGAAATTACTGTTAGGTGGTTTCTATTGCTGTGTCTGTATATCCTTTGTATAGGGCCTTGTATAGAGAAGACATTTGTATAAAACATTGAGAGGAACATCCGTTTATGCTTTAATGTATGATCATTCATTAAAATGATTAAAATAAAAGCCTTAGGATTTATGCTTGGCTCTGATGATGGTTTGATTTTCGTACTTTCTGAATTAAATCCTTGCACCATTGAATCAAAGGAAATCTTAAGAACTTACCAACAGAAAGCAAAAATATGACTCCTCTACCTTAGTTCGTCCATGCATAAATTAGACTATTTATTCTCAAATACCACTCCAGTGGGCTGCAAAGTTTGATAAGCTGCTTGAAAACTTTTCAGTAAAACAAGATGGCTAAGTAAACCATCAGCCTCTTCAAAATTTATTTTTTAGGGCGTTTTTAAGAGTTTCTATTCTCCCCACTTATGCAGGTCACTTTGAAATGCAAATTAATGCAAGTCAAGATACATTTACTGCAAAATTGTCTGAATTTTCTGGCAGACTGTTGCATGGGTTTGCACCTTCTGCTGCTGCTCTGGAGACCTGCTGAGTGATGAAATGTTGTTTTCCAGGGACCGCTTCTAAAGCCCTTTCCGGGTAGTTACCAGGCCTGCCTGATGGCTTTCCTAATAAAGAAGTAAATAGAGTTAATTCCTGGTGCTGAACTCAGTATCGTGATAAGGTGTTCTGGCTGCATCACGTCAGCCTGACAGTTGTTCAGGACTGCTCTGACACATGGTGTGATTTTGCAGTGTCAGAAAGCCCTCACAAACAGAGCTGGGGATAGGATTCACAGCCAGCTCACACCCGTAACACAAAGTGCTTTTCAGGAGCAGTTCATCTATTGCAGTAAAGGCTAGTCCAGCAGGACTGAAAAAAAAAAAAGAAAAATATCATTTCTAGGGCTGTTTTTGGTGGGTTTGGTCATAAGGCTTTCACTGGGAAAATAGCCTCAGGTTAGTAATGGGTAAGTGCCAAAACAATCTGTAACTATAAACTATCAATCTGTAACTGTTTCAAAGCTAGTGTCTTTGTTAAGATTTACTTGCTGGTAAAATTTGAGAACAGTCTATAAAACGTGTAAATTTCTTAAAAATTGACTCAGGTATTGTATCTTGTAGTATGTTTGCCCCTGCCTTGAGCTGCATGCATTTCAATACCCACACGTTGGTTGGATGCTCCTAGCTGTTCATGACTGGATTTTGCAACACTAACAGCTTTCATATTCATGACTTGTGTTTTAAAGAGCACTTAGGCTCGAGTAGTTGAGTTTGCAAAAGGAAAACTACCTGCATATTTAATTAATTGCCTACTTATGAATTATAATTGAGTCAGTTAAACCCCTTATGGTTCATAAGAAAGTTCCAAAGATGAAATGGATCTGTTTATGCAATAGAGTGGCATTGTATGGATTGAATTCAAAATTTGTTTTCAAATGGTTTTCATAATAATTGTTCATAATAATTTTAAACACATAAAATTCTCTTTTTAATTTTTTTTTCTAGAATCGAATGGAAGAAAGCAAAGCACTCTTTAGGACAATTATCACATATCCGTGGTTCCAGAACTCTTCAGTCATTCTGTTCTTAAATAAAAAAGATCTCTTAGAGGAGAAAATTATGTACTCCCATCTAGTTGATTATTTCCCAGAGTATGATGGTGAGTATATTGCCACTAGAGCTTTTAATAATTCCAAATGTTAAAATGTGACGGAAGTCTTGTGGGATTTTTTAGATTGCTGGAGTTTCGTTTTATACCTTTATTACCTGTGAATGGGATGACTGTAACTTTCATGTAAAACTGGTGATTCTAGATATAAATTTTATTATACTAGCAGTTGGCCACATTTTATTTGTGTTCATAGGTTGGACCTGATGAAGTAATTAGAACCAGGAGTGAGATTCTGAAATGGAATATAAAAGCTAAAAATTCATTTCTTATTTTTACACCTTCTGTTGCATACCGGTTTTTAAGTTTTGTTTTGCTGTAGGATAGTTGAAGAGATCTGTAATAAGGCCTCTGTGGCTTGCAGAGAAACCAATATCATTCTTCCTGCCGTTTCTCTAAAGCATTTTTATTTCATTTATTTATTTATATTTTATGTTTCGTCTATTTTAATTTCATCATTTACCTGTTGTGCTTGTCTCAGAAAACACTGTGTGGATCACACAGCCGTTTCTAAGGAAACTGCACTCTCAGAAAGTCTCCTGAGATGAAATGTTAAGTATTGTAAGGTAACTGAGTGGAGGTTTTGGTAGCAAAGAGAGAAAAATCTTATGTTCAGATCATAAGAGGGCTGAAGAATTAAGTATCCTTAAATTTAAAAAAAAAAAAAAAAAACTTTTGTCCCACCAAGGAGTGAACAAGTGATTTGAAAGGTGTAGAGCAGATTAGTTTTCCGATTTTCAAAATGCATGGCAATGATAGAAAAAGGTTGCAGCCTTTTTTCCTGATTGATAAGAAGGAACGTGTTCAGTGAGCAGCCCACAGGATTGGAGCTATTGCTTGTCTGTCCGTGTGAGCTTAGCTTGACCGCACCGTCCTGAAGAGAGTCAGCAGGCAAGTAGGAAGTATTCCTGCCCCTTCGAGCGTGTATCCTGTGACAGGGGTCCTACGTGACCTGCCGAAGGTGGGAGCACTTCCCGGGCGCCTCCCTCCCCTCGTCTCTCAAGTGGAGACAGCCCCTGTTGAGCGCTGTCCGTGGGCGGAATGCGGCCGGAGGGACCGGACTCCTCGTGCGCCTGCACAGCCCGGGGCTCCCTGTGCCGCCCACCCTCCGCTGCTCCCGCGTCCTGCCTGGGGAACGGTCACACCCAGCGGGAGGAACTGAGAGAGCAAGAGGCAGAGGCGGCCTGGGTCACACTTGGGTGGACAAGGAGACCAGTCCAGGGCAGCACGCTCCCCTCCAGAGCCCCCGTGAAAAGGAGTGCGCTCACCAGACTGTCCAGCCAGTCGTGGCATTCTCTGCATTGAACTTCACGGCATCTGCTAGGGAGTCCCTTTGAAGACCGCTAAATAGTCAGCAAAGGACACCAGGCGTACAGGTCACCATACTAGATTGTCATGGCTTTGCATTGTAAATCTAACATGGATTTTTTTTTTTAATTCCTGAGGATGTCAAACTGCCTTTTTAGCTTCAAATTTGCATACTTCAGCTCCAGTCAAAGTTTCGGATACAGGCAGTAGTGCAGTGTGAGAGAGTGAGCCTACCTAAGTCCACACTACAAAACATTTAACAAAATTCTGGGAAGTTGGTTTAAACAGTAAAGGACTTATTTTGAAGAAATCGTTAGGGATCATTGAAATTCATAGCAATGCCCTTTATTAATATTGCAAATTTAATAAAAGTAGGGGGAAAAAATGGAAATTCAGAGTTTTTGCTGTTTCTATAGCACCTGGGTGACCAGGCCAAAGGTGAGAATCTCTTGTGCTTAGAAGATGTAAAAATTGTGAGCAATAGGTAGTCCTGCCTTAGAGGGGCTATGATCTGTCTCCGTACTCTGTTTCTCAGCAGCTGTAGTCTGTTTGTATGTGTATTTGCTTGCATGCTCATCTACAGAGGTAGGTCAGTATGCACACACCGCCGTGCTGCAGAATCATCTTCCCCTTCACAGAAATTTGTGACAGCTGGATACCAGAAAGATGTGATTTCGTGCCTCCTTGGCTAGCTAACTTTTTCAGCCATAGCCAGTATGTTCACAACTGTAAGCTTTAAGCATTAAAAAATTCATTTTACTGTGCAATTACTGCCAGATCAAGCACTGCCACGTGTATTGCTGTGTAACAAGATGCGGACTGATGAGGAGGTGGGAGCAGGAAGAGGCACAGCAGATAAGCTCCATGCATGCTGTGTGATCCAGAAATGGGAGAGCAGGGGCATCATCACCTGTGAAAATTGCTGCAGATTAGTGGTGCAGAACTGCAGCCTGAGGAAACGATGGCTTGTGGCTGCTGTTCCTGCTGCTGCACTGCGCTCCCATCCCTGAGCATGAACGAGGCCTTTCTCCAGCAGAGCAGGAGTTGGTGTTTCACCTGCGCTCTTGTGTAGAGCCATTTTGTTACATAGGCTCCGTGTCCTTCTGAAAATTACATCCTTAATTTAGATCCAACACAATCGTTATCCTTTGTAATTTAGATAATAATGGGTTTGTTAGAACATTAACTTTTGCATTTGAATAGCTTCAACTAGTGAGCCTGTGTATTTTGTTATCATTAAATTAAGTTCGGTTGATGACCATGCCAGACCCATTTAGAATTTTCCTTATTGTACTACCTATCAAAATCCTCATAAAATGTTGCAGTGCTAAAAGAATTACAGTCTTGGTGTAGACTGAAGATTGATTGGTCCTCAAAATTAAAAAGATGTATTGATACACTAATTGATAAAATAAAATAATAGTTCCTACCGTGAGTAAAATAGACAGTGAATGGCAGTATATATTATTTTAAAAAAGATTTTACTTTTCTTCTTCTGCATGAGGATAGTGGAGTAAAATCTTTATTAAGTTTTCTGCTAAATTTTCCCCTGTTGAAGAAGCTAAAATATTGAATTGACTTGCAGGAAAACTGACTTTCTCTTCCTCATTATCAGGACCACAAAGGGATGCACAAGCGGCACGAGAGTTCATCTTGAAGATGTTTGTAGACCTGAATCCAGACAGTGACAAAATTATCTACTCCCACTTCACGTGCGCTACAGACACAGAGAATATCCGCTTCGTCTTCGCTGCTGTCAAGGACACGATCCTACAGTTGAACCTGAAGGAGTACAACCTGGTCTAGCTGTGCCCGGGCCCTCCGAGACCGCCGCCGCGTGGCCGAGGGTGCACAAGAGGGACTGTATTATCTGTGAAAACAATTTGCATAATACTAATTTATTGCCGGCCTGGACTCTGTGAATGTCCACAGAGTTTGTAGTTAATATTATGATTTTATTTAAACTATCTGGAGGAAAAACAAAAGATGCTGAAGTACATTCACAGCACATTTCCTCATTTTTTAGGCAAAACCTTGTGACTCAATGTGTTTTAAATTCTCAGTTGTACACTCACAAAGGATAGCAGGTGTTTGCTACTGAAGCAAAATCAATGTGGTTTTCTCTTTCCCTGACCCTTTCTCTCTCTCCCTCCTTCCCTCTCCCTGCCCTCTTTGTCTTTTTAAAGGTACAATGGCCTTTCTTTTCCCTGTTGCATTCCTTGGTAAAATATTTTCTGTTGAGTGATTTGGTCAGGAAAGTGCTATCATTGCAATTTAAGACATCAGACATTCTAATTTTACAGTGTGTGCTTTCTCTGAAGGATCAAAAGCATTGATACTGTGATTTTTAAATTCTTGACATGGATGTTTTCATTCTGTCTTCAATTTGGGGTTAGAATACTTGCATTTGCGAAGCAGAATTACAGTTCTGTGTGGACTTTAACCATACCCTTGCAGCATGGAAGGATGCACAGAAGACAGTAATGAAATACTAAGACACAAACCTAGGGATGTGTGTGGAATATGATAGAATCTCTTTTTAATTGCCATGTGCCATTTTTTTTCTCTTTTCTTTTACTCACTAATGCCAAACAGAAATGTCATAGACACTACATTTTTCCCAGTGCTACAGCCTGAAACAGTGTTTTGTTTTTGGTTTTTTTTCAGTTGTTTGGGTTTTACCATAGGTTAGAGCTTTTCTAACTGGTTTGTGTTTTTTTTTTTCCACAGTAGAAAAATTATTTTTATTGTATAGAACTAATGTTGCCAAATCTGGCTTTTTATAAAACCGATATTCTTGAAATGTAAGATACTGATTTAAATGCCAAATTGATAGATTGGGAACTGACCTGATTGAATCAACTGCCAAATGATAAACGAACATAATTTCAGCTCATATGTTCCCTTTTTTAAGAAAGTGTTCCATTTTCTAATGCCAAAAACAATAGTGTGAGCGAATATGCTACTAGGTGCACCATGCACATGATTATGGTCTACTAATTTAAAGTCAGTTTAAGTCTCTCCTTATGTCAGAGATGGCATGAGATTGCATAGAATGTTTTCCGTAATAATACCAAGGCACCTTTAGTTGCACAGCATAAAATTACTGATGAACGATCGCATTCAGGAACCTTTCTCAGTAGGGTTGCTTGCTAACTGATTCATAGACATTTGACAGGCTTTGTGCAGAACAGCCTTTCTCAAGGTTCTGTAGAAAAAAAAAATATTAATGTAAGTGAAACGGCGAGGAAAAAAAAATCACTCTTGAAGTTTAAATGTGCAATTTTTTAACAACAAAAATACAGCACAGATTGATGAGCCTTTATTCTGCAGCTTAGGTTGAAAGAAGGTGTTTTTTGACCAGATACATGACTGCTGGCAAGCTACAAGAGAACTTGGAGGTCAGACACGTAATTGGATTGATTATCTGCAATGCCAAGCAGTGCTGGAGTGCACTTCACACTCTAGAAATTGCTGCTTCACAGCAGCAGCAGCAGCAGCAGCAGAAGGGAGGTGGAAAAAAAAATAATGGCTTATTATTAACGGAGTACCAAAGTTACCAGTAAATACTCACGAGGCGTTTTTCATCCTTAGCCCTCCCAACTCCAAAACAACAATAACAAGAAGAGTTGCTGTTTTTTGCTCCCTTATAGAACACCTTGTAATTTAAAACTGGTTGTAGGTATAGTGCAATTATGAATGCTATAATCATTGTACATACATCTATATATATATATATGGCAGCATCCATATTGGCTTTGTAATCATTAATTTTTGGCAAATTGAATGTGCTGTATTGATATGTATCTATGTAATTGTATTGTATGTCTTATAGCTAATTCACATTTTAAATAATGTTATTTTATTTACTTTTTTAAGAGAGAAGAATGTAAATTTTGTCAGTTTATTTCTGACTAGGGATTTGTTGTTGTTTTTTATTTACAAAACAAAAACTATAGTACAGAGCGGTACTAGCATCGTGCTCTATAAAATCATTTGCACATTCCTGAGTAGGAGTAAATTTGAGACACCCAGAGGGCCTTCACATTCAAAACTGCTTAAATTTTATCAGGGCTTTACACAGATTTAGAACCCAGTTTTGCTAGAACTTACGGCATTACATCTCAGATTGGAACATAAGCTCTTAAAGATATAACTTAATTTATATTTGGCAGATCCACGTAAATTAATTTTGTGTTTCTGGTAGCCTTTTTTAGAAGAGTGGATTTAGAGACATTCCCAACCATTGTGCATAAGTACTAATGGGTTTGTTTTCCTAAAAATAATGTGAAGAAATACAGAATGTCAGTTCTGTAATTAAATTAAATTAAATTAAGCAGTACTTCAGAAAACATAGATCAAACAAAAACAACATAAAACGCTACTAGCATGAGCAGTCTGAAGGAGTCAGAGCACTGCATTTAATAAAGCTAAAGCAGGTGGATGTAGGTCATAAGAAGCGATGCTGACATCCAAGGAGATGGTCAGAGCAGCTGGTCTCGTTACAAGCGGCATTATAAAATTGGACCCAGCCTTACAACGGAGCTGCTGTTGGCTCTGGGGTGTGTGACAACATCCCTTCTTTTAACCCAGGAAACAATCGGCCACCCTGGATTCAGTGGTATAACTAGAACTGTAACAAAAAGAAAGGACAGGAAGAGATGCCGGTGGCATCTAACGTGGTTTGTTGGTTGCTTTTTTATTCTTTATTTTGTTTTGTTATGGGATATTGGGGAGTGGGGGGGGGGAGGGGGTGGAAATGTGGTTTTAGGTTTTGTATAAAGACAAAACAAAAGTTTACTCATGCTTTATAGTTATATTGTGGTTGCAAAAGTTTTCAAGAGTGTGTGCCACGGGGCTGCTTCTCGTATATTTAGGTAAGTTGAACCTGTGGCAATGTTTAGTTCATTTGAGCATGTTCTGAAAAAGAAATATTCAGCATGCCAAGGCAAGCTTTACATGAATCACCTAACACAGCATTGCAGTGTGACAGTTTACAAAAACATTTCCTTTTTAAATGACACAGCTGTTCCCACTTGCAATATATTCTTTTATTGTTGTTGTTGTCGTTGTCGTCGTTGTTTTAATTGGTGGTTTCTACTATGCCTTATTGTGCTCGAGTCCAGAAACCTGTGCCTCTGACATCAACCTGAAGGCAAAAACAACTAGACAGAAACCCTTTTATTTTTTGCCAAAATTATATGATTTCATTGAATGTTGTAAGTGGGGGAGGTCTTGGGAACCTGTGTATTCCAGGTGTTCACTAGCACAAAAAGCTGTAATATGTGTTTTACAGAAACCTTAAACTTGCCTTTTTCCACAAGTTAACTGGCACTGTCCTGACATACGTGGGATGATGCAGTTACAAGGGCAGTTTACTTTTTATAATTCAGACTCTTTCCATTGTCAAGGTGTACGAACTGTAATTTTTCATCCTACTGCCACGATTGTGAATCACGTTTTTAAGTTCGAAAGTGAAGAAGAGACTTTTTATGCTGGATATCAGTCAGAATTGACTGCATGATTTGCAAAAACATTAAATGGGGGCAAAAGGGCTGCATATTGAAGACATTGCTAGACTCCCACCCATTGGTTGTGAGGGGCAAGAGACTTTCAGATTCCTCAACCTAACCACCCTTCCCTTGTGATACAGTCTTCACAAAGAGTGGAATAATAGGGGAAAAGACAGACATGTTAACCCACATGGAAAAAATAAAATATACCCAAATAATTTATTATATGTGCTGCTGTTCTTGGAGCTCTGTGCATGGTTATCCTGCAAACTATTGTCTTTAGTAAACTAATGAAGTGTGCACAGTATATTAACAAGGCCGACAAATGACCTACCTCTGACTAAGAAACCACGTAAATATGTTTTGGAGATATGTCATGAAGTTAGGAAATTAAAATGGCCTGTTGTAGGTGACTAACTACTGTATTTTAAACATTAATGCTTTTGTAAAGATGGTCCCTTTTTTGACATAAAGCATAAATTCTGATACTTAGTGTGCATCATTAATCAACAAAGATCATCTCTCCATGTTCCTTTTTTTGTAGCAGAATTTTTGCAAAAACCGTATGTTTTAGTTTGTAAGAGGAACCACTGAATCTCCTCCTCTTTCTGGCTTTCATTTACTCACAATGTTTTGAGTTGTGTCAATCAATCAAGAAAGAGGCATTTTCATGTAAGCACCATCCATTGAAGCTCATTATTTAGCTACCTGGAGGGGTTTTACTGTAACCTTCACTCGTGCTTTTTCACAGCAGCTGTGCTGCGGAGAAGGGGAGGATAGAGAAGTTACCGGGGCAAAGCTGATACCGAAGGCAGAGTTAAAAACACAGGAGGAAAGGCAGCCAGGTCAAACCTGCTGTTGTTTGCTTCGTTTGCTTTTTGTTTTGTTTTTCCTCCGGAAAGACAGTCCGAGCTGAAGTCTGTTGCTGGATTCCTCACCTACCGTGCTGCAGGAAATCCTTACTTGACCAGTGTATTTGGGGAGGGGGGTTGTCAGATACATTTTTAAACTTGCAGTATTTAAAAAATAAAGATCATACTTGCTGTTCTTAAAATGTCATTTAAATGCATGTTGTCTGTTGGTTTTGGACTTAAATAGTTTTTTGGGGGGCAAAAAAAGTTATGTTGTATAAATACTACCCCTCAAAAATCTTGTTGGTTAAAAATACAATGTTTTTGGCCATAATTTTGTCCAAAAGTATCTTCATTCCTTAAAATTTAAGTTTTCTGATGCATATTTGGACTTATAATTCCCCCAGAATGTATCTTGCTGTCATAAATATTGTATATATATTTTATTCCAATAATTACTTTTTGATTTTAAATTTTCTGTGTCCTCATTGCCAAAATACTGAAGTTTCCTGAGTATCTTTATTTCAGTCCAGAAAGTCTCAGATTCAGTAGAATGGAGGCAGTCATTTCACATAAATACTAAACTTTTTTTCTGACTTGTGTACAAAACTCAAAAGTGTGGGGGGGAAAAAATAATAATTGCTATGTTAATTGTTATTACTTATTAATGGCAAACTTCCAGGATTTGCAGGCTGCGGGGACCTTCTTAGGAGTTCTGGCAGTTTGCAGCAGTGTTGCAAGAACAGACTTATGTCGTTTTTTTCTTTTTTTGGCTTCAAGGCTGGTAGGAATAGCAGAAAGACGCCTGCGTGTTGCAAGTGGCTTGTGTTGGAACAGCAATCAGTGGGTCTCACATCTTCATTACAGAAGAGAGAGAATTTCAGGCCACTTGCAAAAGTTGGTTTCTTTTCCTTCGTATGACTGCAACAGTTGAAACGATTCTTTGAAGCCTCCTTGAATTGTGATTGATTTTCCTTTCCTGTTGCACCATATAAAGGCAGGAGGAATTTGTTTCACTGTTAATATCTCACTGAGGATAACATCAACAAAAATGCAGTGTAGGTCGTGATGCTTAGATATGTGAAATAGATAATAGGAGCTGTATCTGCGTGACAAGTTCTGTGCAGTTGTGATATCAACGTGCACCACGTGCTGTGATGTGTCACCCGATGTACCACGTCACCCGAACCGCTCTGTGCCAAACCATCCCAGGCAGCAAGGGGGCTGGGCGGCACCGCAGGGGCTCCGGCTGGGGAGGAGACCCTTCCGCTCTGAGAGGTTTTGACCTCTCTCTTTTCTGTATTCATATATATACAGCAGGACAATCAAACTCTTCTGTTCCCCTTTAAGAATAACGTGTAAACATGGACTGAACGCAGCTGTAGGCAGACTGAAACCAACAAGTCCTGTTTGGTTTTAGGAATGGAGATAACATAAAAATTGGACTTTCATTCACCTTGCAGAAAAAGTTCATTACCGGTAAGGACATAATGAAAGAGAAAAAGAAAAGGGAAAAAAAAGTGCCATCGGAGAGGTTAGAAATCCCGTGGCACTGCCTGACACTCGAGGTCAGCTGTGTCCCTGCCCAAAGGCCTCCCTCCTCCTCCCATCACCCTCGTCCTTCGCACTGATTCATCCCACCCTCCAAACAACCCCCTTCTGCAGCTCTGCCCTGCGCACTTCCCTCCCGCTCCTTCCAAGGCCGGGATAGATCCCGCTGCTGAAGGGGGAGCAGCTGACAGGGTGTACCCGCCGAAGAAGACCAGGACTCGCTGCTGCTCCTGCTGCTGTTCCTGCTGCTGCTCTTGTCCGGGTGACTTTTCTGCATCTGTTGGCCATCGTGGTTGAGGTTGGTCAGCGTGCCGGCTTCGGTGCTGGCACTGACGACAGAACGGATCGTACTGGCCAGATTAAAGGTCAGTTGTGAAGGACGAGATCAGAAAGTTCCTGTGAATGGGGCTAGATCCACCTAACTGTGGACATGGGCTGCAGAACTATTACAACAGCACAGCTAAAATAGAGTCCACTGCAGCGTACGGTGGTGTAATGTGGGCCAGACCGGGCCAAAATCACTCATCTTAATAAATGTCATTTTGCACTGTTAATGGAGATTGTATTTGCCAAAATGTTACTGGAATTATTATTTCTTTCCTAGAGTCCTGTATGAGGTAATTAAATCAATGATCGAAAGACTGGCACTCAGCTGAAGAGATGTATTAATTCAACAATAAGTTATAATGTGTTCTTGCAGAGATAAGTTATTACCTAAAATTACTTTCTATGATGCTAACAAAATGATGACTTGCATGCAGAAAATATTTAAGATACTGCACTTTTATACATTTATTATAAAGAAAACTCACTCCCTAAAAAATAAACTTCCAGATACCTCAATATTAATTATTGGAGCCTCTTAACAATTTTAGTTAGATGTGCACACGAAGTTTGATTAACTTGCATTCTAGAGGTAAACATTTGGTTATCAGTACTGTAAAAGTAATTTTTACATTCTAGCTGCTCATTTTGGAAAGATGGAATAACACCTTGTAGCAGTATCTTGATTCCTACTTTTGCAGCATATCCTAGTAGAAAATGGGGTCAAAAAGACCCGATTTATTTTAGGTTATGAAAATGACTGCAGTGTGAAATTCATGATTTAGGGGCTTTTCTTCTTTTTTTTTTTTTCCCAGACAGCTTAGAGATTAACTTTTTATCTGGACTTACCTAAGTTAAGTAACCTGAGTATTAGTACTTGGCACGATGCTAGAAATGTTCTTACTCAAACTGGATAATTCCCTTGCCTAATAATCTTTTGTTGTAACACGTAAGTCAATAATATCACTACCCCTTATCTGATGGAACTAGTTCTCTTCAACAGCAACAGGCTACTGAGGTACTAAGACAAAAAAAGTCAATTTTGCTCATCTCCTGTATCGTGAGATCTCCTCTCATGATCATCATCTCATGTATCATGTCGTCATAGAAATCAAATTTTTAACCAGCTGTCAGATGTGTTCAAGTTATATTGTGACTAATATCTGTAAAAACAGCTTGATTGTTTTGCAGTAATATTGAATATGGTCTGGATATTGTCTGTAGGAAGATGTCTAAATGGTGGCACGAGTGGAAGATTTCTGTGATTGCAGATTAAACAATTCTTTTGATATATATTATTATTCCTACATGTTGATTTCATTTCTGCTCATAATAAATATATAAGGTAATATATATTCAGGGAATATATGGCATAATTCCATTTAGAACCAGAATAGCCAAATATTATATACATCTCTGGAGGACGAACACCTCAAGTCATCCTAGGTTGTGATGCTAGTGTAAATGAGCACTGCAAACTTCACAAGTGGAGAGGAGCTTAGGTGAACTGGGTGATAACTTTTGAACAGTTTAGCTGAGCACACCTGGCATACGTGGTCCAAGCTCAAGAAAAACCGCTTCCAACAGCTCTGTGCCCAATACCGCTCAAGGGAACGGAAGCAGATTCTGCTTCTCTCCGTGGAAGCCCCTGGGTGAACGTTTATCTCTGCTGAGGTCCATGAGAACAGCTTCGCGGCAGAGCAGAGCGCTGGTCCCCGGGCACGTCCCGGCGGTCACTCGCCCTGGCTGCAGAGCGTTGTGCGAGTGCTCCAAGTGAGAGGAGGAAATATCAGTGCGGTCTGACTCGGCGCTATGTGGCATCACTCAAAATACTAGTAACAGCCTCGAAAATCCTGCAGGGTTCACTTCTGTTGATGCGACCTTCTGTGCCTCCTGTTAAAGCAGATTCTCAAACGGTCCTTTCTCTCCTGTCTCTATCCTTTCCTCTCTATCCTTTCTCTCATTTTCATTAAAAAAAAAAAATCCAAGGCAATCAAGAGTGCTAATAATTACAGTTCTTCACATTCCAGACAGTAGTTTTCAGCAGTCTTGTTTGAGCCTCGAGGATACCAACACGGTTATGAATGTGACACTGGCTATTGATTTTGGCCTTGTAATTACACTATCCAGCCTGCAGTGTCCGGTGGGAATAGGTATTCCTTGCTCTTTAGGATAGTGGCTTTCTTTACTGACACTCTAAAAGTGATTCCAAGTCAGTTTCTAAATTGGACGGGGAAGAAATATTTACATGGCTGTTGATGAGATATTGACCTTAACGGTGTACTGAGATCTCGTGTGAGAACAACCAGGAGACTCGACTGAATTATCCGGCGTTGATGGAGCTGATTCGGGGTGAGGGCGCTTCCTGTTTGTGGAGAATAGTCTCTACTCACTGCACGCTGAAGAAAAGAGAGCGTGTCTGCCTATCCTCACACCACTTGGGCAATGAAAACTCGTCTGAGAACACCTGAAGGTAAAATCCGAGGCTTTTTGCAAAGAGAGGAAGTGAGGCTCATCTTGAGGCAGTTAGTAAATAAAAGAAAGACACTAAGAATTTCGCATAAAACCAATTCTGAGCCATGTAGACTTACCTCTTCTATCAGAGACAAGTATAAACACTTCTAAATATATTTATGTATAGCAACTAAACTATACTTACTGTATTTAGTATACTATAAGATATAAATATAGTAAATTTATTTAAGTACACATTGCTATAAGCTTATTCAGAAATGATTTTTTACAAGTAGATAAAGTCTGAGTTCCTTTGGATGGTTTAATGAATTTAATGAATGCTTACATTTTTTGTCCCTGAAGTTAAGACAGCAGTTTTTTGCCTTGTAGATTCTCTTTGAAGGAAATTAGGTTTCACATAGTACGATGATAATATTCTGGAGGCTTACCTACTCAGTTCAGAGATAGGAAATACCTTGTGCTTATGCTGCATGTATTGATTTTTAACTGTATATAACTACTGAGTGAGGCTGGATGCAGTTGATCAAACTGCTTTTGTTTTAAGCAATATGATACATTTTAAAATACTGGCTACATAATTGCCTTCACATCCAAATAGAAGTTTTATTTTTCAGAGTGGGGATTACTCATCTACTAATGAAATTAAAGAGACTGTTCCTTTATATTCTGCATTCCAGCTGGTCAAACACTTGGATGGAGGACACGGTAGAGATGAAAATGCACATGCACGTGCACACACACGGACCCCAACAGGTTCTGTAAGGCTCTGCATAATTCCCATGCACGAAAACTTCCCATTGGGCAGTCCAGTACGTCTCTAATTTAAGTGCTGGGTAGAGGGTCACAGCATATCAAATCCAGAAGGAAAAAAAAACCAAAAAGAATATATCTGTAGTTGTGTGTTGGATTTCATTCTTCCTGAGTTGTTTGCCTGGATGGGCATTCAAGCCAATTAATTTTTCTATAACTTGCACTTTGTAAAGTATTTTTTAGTCCCTATTGAATTTCTGTGGGAGGAATGTTTGGACACCCTGCCTTAAGCCAGCCCTTACTGCTACTTACCACAGGGGCCAGCACCAGCTCTGGCCTAAAGGGAGTCAGTAATGAGTATCAAGAGCATAAGGAGCTGCAGGATTAGCTGTGGCCTCTCCAGAGCAGCTGTTGGTCTTGGGGCTTTGTTTCCTTCTTCACTGGGGTAGAAATTGAGCCATCTAGTGAGGACTGTAAATTCACTGCAAATACCCGGGAGTTTAGAGGTAATACCAGCAGGTCTGCTGCAATTTCAGAGTGAGCAGACAGCTTACCTGAAGTGCTGCTCACTTAATGTAAACACATTGAGGAGAAAACATGTTGTAAAACCATGAACAGCATCCCAGCCTGCTAACCTGTCACCCAGAAACAAGCCCCACAAGTACGGTCTGTAACAGGCTCCTCAGAAGGAAGATTTTGGCACTTTATATTTCCAAATTCCAAAAACAAAAATACTTCATAATTTCTGCCAGGATTGTGTGAATGTCTTTGTGGTACATGAATGTTTCTACTTAAACATCAAAATGACTTGAGTATTTACAAAAAGTAAGCAAAACCTGCTCTTGTTGTGGAGGTTATTTCAGACTTCCTCTCATCTCTGGTAATATTTTCATAAATAGAATTTCTCAGTGGACAAAACTTAAATGTTACATCGGTTTAAAATCTCACCACAAGGTTGCAAATTCATGATCTGCCAATTATTTTTCCAAACAAAAGCAAAGGCCTTCTGCTACCAGTATAATGGGAAATTATGCTAGAAAAATAGAGAAGGATGTTTTCATGAAAGAAAAAGTAATTATAACAAAAACTAAGGATACTGGAGAGTTACATGCTAACAAAGCAGCTATTTCTTGTAAAAAAGAGGTCAAATAAGGCTTTTCTTGTAAATTCAGTGATAAGTATTTTGAACAAAGTTGTGTTTAAGGTATAGGAAAAAACCCATTATTTTGCTGTCAAAAGGGCAGAATACTAAAAAATCTCTTCATTGTAATCAATCAAAGGCATCCTTCATGACACGGACCTAGTCCTTTGTGCAATCACCCGAAAACACTTTTTTTTTAGTATTGCTGGAATCTTCTGAAGATGGTTGGTAGATTAAACATTCCCATAGAGAATGATCCTGCTAAAATTGTTTCATTTAAGACATTTTTTTTATCCTTGTTTCCTCAGGTCCTGCAAGTTCTTCTCACAAAGTCTCATTTGAAGGTTTCTTAGACTGTGGGAATCATTTATCTGCATAGCAGATGTTTTACCACACATTGAGAGGATAAAAGTGATGACTGGGTCACGAGACCCAGACCGTTAGGGTGGTTCTGTGCCAGCGCCAGGGCCAGCACACGCTGCAGCCCTTCAGATGAGCACGTCGGTGATCCTGCTGGAGAGTATCTTCATTCTGAACAGCTGAACATTACCCGTGTGCAACACTACTCTCACATACGCCAGTCACTGCAGCGTTGGAGAGGTTCTGTCTGTTGCACATGGCTGACACCTACTTCGATGAACACTGAAAACCCACCCTGTGCTGATTATCCCTGTGGGAAAGATGGCTTTTAGGAGTTGCTCAGCATGGATGTGCATGTTCACTACTGTACGAAAAAGAAAACGTCAATCTGCCAACAACCTGTGCTCTGCAGCATATGTGGAACTCCTGAAGACACATGTTCAACGAGGGCACGTCCTTTCACGCCTTCCTCACATGGTGGATGCCAACCAAGGCCTACATCATACAGCAAATACGAGGTGGGGGAGGATACAAGCATCTCATGCTGGTACTGCCAAATTTTCTGTACCCATATGCCAGTAACTATGTGGTTGAACATCACAAACTGTTCACTTGCCTTGTGAAGTACAGGCTACTGAACTCGTTTGTGCCATTGCTTAGCTCCATATGGTTTTATGTGTTTCAACGCTACGCAGTATTCATTGCTACTTAGATTCAGAGCCTTTGAGTGTTCAAAATGTGCAAGCACGTGGCATAGGAAAATATGAGGTCAAGTGCTTTTTACTCTATCACCACTACTCATATGAAAAAGTATTCTAGTATTTAGAGAGGTTGTTCCCATTGGTAATAGACAAGGACCTGAGCTGTCATACAGGTCTTTACTCGGTAATGTACTTGATGCCCCAAGTGTATTAAATTTATCTGCAGCTCTTCAAGAAAAGTCACTATCACAAGGCAATGTGTCAGATGATGATAAGGGAAAGAAGTATAAGAATAAATGAGCCCCACAGGAAACTTCATTATGTAAAATATAGGCAGGGAGCCAGTGGCCTCGTAGTTCTAGCACTGACATGCCAAACTGACTAATATCCCTGTCTGTGCAGCTGCAGGACACATCATTATAGAAAGCTTTTCTATTTCAGACTTTCACATATATGTGTCTTATAGAATCATAGAATCATAGAATGCTTAAGGTTGGAAGGGACCTCTAGAGGTCATCTACTCCAACCCCCTGCACACGCAGGGTCCCCTAGAGCATGTGGCACAGGGTGATGTCCAGGCGGGTTTTGAAGATCTCCAGAGAAGGAGACTCCACCACCTCTCTGGGCAGCCTGTTCCAGTGCTCTGTCACCCTCACCGTTAAGAAATTCTTCCTCAAGTTCCTGTGGAACTTTTGGTGCCTCAATTTGTGGCCATTTTCTCTAGTCCTATCATTGGCCACCACTGAGAAGAGGCCAGCCCCCTCCTCCTCACTCCCTCTCTTGAGATATTTATATACATTAATCAGGTCCCCTCTCAGCCTTCTCTTCTCCAGGCTGAAGAGGCCCAGCTCTCTCAGCCTTTCCTCATAGGGCAGATGTTCCAGGCCCCTAATCATCTTTGTGGCCCTGCACTGGACTCTCTCTAGCAGCTCCACGTCCCTCCTGCACTGGGGAGCCCAGAACTGCACACAGTACTCGAGGTGCGGCCTCACCAGGGCTGAGTAGAGGGGCAGAATCACCTCCCTCGACCTGCTGGAGACGCTCTGCTTAATGCACCTCAGGATCCCATTGGCCTTCTTGGCCACGAGGGCACACTGCTGCCTCATGGTCAACTTGTCGTCCACCATGACGCCCAGGTCCCTCTCTGTGGGGCTGCTCTCCAGGAGGTCGGTCCCCACCCTGTATGGGTGTCTGGGGTTATTCCTGCCCAGGTGCAGGACCCTGCACTTGCCCTTGTTGAATTTCATGAGGTTGCTCACCACCCAGGTGTCCAGTGTGTCCAGGTCCCTCTGGATGGCAGCGCAGCCCTCAGGGCTATCAGCTACTCGATTATTCTGACTTGTTCCTTCACCACCAGTGAGTCTTCTGACAGATCTGGGTATGTGCTCCGATTTTCTCAAATTCTTCCAGCCCTTTGAAAGCAAATGTCTAGTTTCACCACATCATTGACACATTTTGCCTGCTGGGACTAGAGGAAAGCCATTGTCGCAGGCTTAAAACAGGTCAGGAGCATGGACAGAGAGCCCGGCAGGAGGCCATGAACTGCATTCACAATGTTTGTTTTGTTGATTTCAGAGAAATTACAGCTGCTGTTGGGCAAAGGGTTAGAAAAGTTCACCAGAATTAATAACTTTTGGGATCTGAAACCCTCAGATTGTAAATAGAAAATACAATTTGATTCTTGCTTTCTAAGGAATAATAAAAAATAATCACTTTTGGTTCTGTTACTTTTAAATAACAGTCTTCTAGGCTAAAGTATGAATAGCTGAACTGTATGAGGAGTTACACCTGGAGAAGTGATAGGTAGAGACAAGGGACAAAACTAGGAGCAATAATTTTGAAGAGACCTGCTTCAAATATTTTACATACAGTAACGTACGAGAATTGTTCCTCTATACTGAATTTTCTTATTTGCTTGATTAAAACTAGTCCTCCCCATGGAATTCCCATGTAGTGCAGCCCAGGGCATGTCCACATCCGCAGGGCCAGGCCCACGGGAGCACCCTGCAAGCGGGAGGGCAGGACTCCTTGGGGAGAACCCGTCGCGGCTGCTTGGGGAGCCGCGGGCCGAAACGCCCAGCGCGGCCCCGCGGGCGGCGCTGACACGGGCTCGCAGCTGGTGCCTCGTGCCACGAACCTCCCGCGCGCGCGCTGAGAGCAGCTGCCCGGCCCGCGCTGGGCTCATCCTGACGGTGCGCGGTGCGCAGGCACCCGCGGGAGCCAACAGGGAGGCGGCAAACGGCTTTTATTTCAGAACCTCGTAACGACACGACACTGGGAGTAACACCGTGAGCTCGGCACGCACGGTTGTAGGCCAACAACCCGCTGTTTTTATTGGCCTACATATTTAAGTGTATTATGCTTTATTTATAGCCTTCCTTCATAATTATGTTTACAGGAACAGGTTAATACAGATACTTATATTCATATATATATATACACATATACATCTTCATATATAAAATATACAACATACTATCGGAAATATCTGTCTATATTTGTTGTTTTCTGAAGCACATCTTATTCTGGCCGGAATCAGATCTAGATTTAAACTGATTTACATATGAGGGAAAAGAATTTAAATATACTTTACAGTTACTTCATTATGTATCATAATAACTATAATATTTAGCTATTCAAAATGTTTTGGGCAGAACTGAAAATCATTTGGCATTGCTCTTCCTTCCTCACTCATCACCAAGTCCTGTATGTGGTATGTTTCTCCAGCTTTGGATGTCATTTTTGATAATCCAATTCCATAAAAGATCAATACAATCTTCAATTTAACTTGAGTTAAATTAGTCTTTTTCACTCTTAAATTAGCATTGCCAGGTCTTGGCATTGCGCTTAAATTATCAGCAGCTCTATTATTGTCCGTTACACAAAATAATCAATAACCCTTTTAATTATTTTAATTACTTTTGAGTTTATAATAATATTTGAAGTCAAAATTTGTCATATATCATGCCTAATTCTTGCTGAATATCTACCTTAAATGTTTTCAGAATTGTTCTGATTTCCTAATTATTTATTTTCTTGATTTGTTTCAGCTAAATAAATCCAAAAGCCTGTCTTCACCAATATTCCTCAGTCTTCTGATAATTAAACTGAGTGGGAAATCTCTGTTTTATTTCCACTGGAATGGTTTACAGAACTTCTTCTCATATTGACTCATAAAATGCTTTATCTTAAATGCTTCAGCAGTGCTGTCATTTGAAGACTAGCCTGTATGTTCATAAAAGGCAGCATTCATTTTGGAAAAAAAAAATCTGTTTACAGATGTTGTTGCACTGTACTGTTAGTTTTGAGCCTTTTCCTCTTTCAAACATATTAATTCACTATATTATATACTATATATTCACTATATGCTTTCCCTATAACTCTTATGTGCTAAAAACATGTTTTAAATATATATATATATATATATTCAGGATTTTATGTAGTTTTGATTCAATTGACTTTTTTTCCAAAATATAAACATTATTTTTGTTTTCTTCTTGTTCCTTCTGAGGCTGTAAAGTTATTTTTGGGATAGAATTTATGGTGCAAAATTGCAGTATTACCTCTGACTGCAGTTGCAGCTTAAATTTTGCCCAAAACCTAGTCACAATTCAGACTTTATTTCAGCTATCCTTACGTGTTTCTGTTAACAAAGAGCTTTTCTGTACCCTTACCCAAAACCTCAATTTTGAAATTTAACAGTAGCTTTCCAGGCTCTTCACTTTAATATGGTTTCCAAACTATATATGTTGTGTTGATTTTTGTATTTTACCTCATACCTGATAGATTGAGTTACAGGTATGGATTATAGGGTGTATTTGATTGCAACCTCTGCACTAAGAAAAGTGCATAAAACCGCAATTTGGCATTCATGGTTAAAAACATCTTTATCTTTAGTTCTGGTAATCCATAAGCTTTGAATGTGTGAATTATGAATACATGAACATATGCATTAATTAAAAACCCTAAAAGCTGACAGGGTTAGGAAGACGGGGGTTAGTATATTGTAAACCAGTAAGTTAAATAAGAAAACAAGCAATTACTCCAAAAGTTATATACAGAGTTAGAAATTTATGTTTTGGGGGATAGAAACTCAGCTGGCAATAACACAAAATTTATTTTTCTAAAATTATATGTAAGAACTCTTTAAACATAAAAATATTTGTACACAATCTGAAGTGGCCTTTTTAAAATTCTAATTATGATGAAAAAGTTTAGTTACCTAATCAGAAGCCAGTTATTGCAAAAGAACCAGTAATAAAAATCTGATTACATTTATTATGGGCAAAAAGAAGAGAATTCCTGTAAGTAACCTTGTACTTGATACTTCTAAGCACCAATTAATCAAAGCTAAAGAAAATTCCCAGTCTAGGTATACAAGACAAATAAGCACACAATAATATGGAGAATTAGAATTTTTAAGATAGAGTCCCTTCCCCTTGATTCAGTGCGAGGGGAAGGAAAAGGAAATGCAGAACAAATATATAAAAAGAACACTCATCATAAATTATGGAATTAGAATGTTGGGAGTACAAGAAAAGTTATAAGGAAGTTTAAGTAGCAAAGTAAGGCTCTCAGAAGTAAGGGGAAACTAAAAAGGCAGATGTTTTAAGGTGATTAGGAACAAAAATATGTAAATAATGGTACAGGATGGAAACATGATGGAAACAGCAAAACATAAGGCTGAAGAATTACTGAATAGGCATACCAGATATGCTAGAATCTGGTCTATGAAAGCAGTAGAGTGAGCTACTGTCATGTGAGATGATTAAAAACATTTTATTCCATTAGTAACCAGAGATAATTGTGAATAATATTGACTAGGAATTAAAACAGGCCCTGATAGCTTGCAGCCAAAAGTCCTGAGGAGACCTTGTTCTATTTGATGTGAAATTTTAATAAATCGCAAACTCCAAGAAAAATACCCAAAAAAATGGAACAGTGGTGCTGTAGTGCCACTATCAGCCGCAGTTAATTAATTAAACACTGCCATCATTCAGCACAAGTAAACATCCTGATAAATTTTCCAAAATATTTGTCTGAACGTTACTGAATGCTTGATGATAAGCTAAAGAGCAGGACTAAAAGTGATATATATAACCAGGCTTCCCCTTCCCACTCTCCCATGGTCACTGCATGATCTAGCGGAAATTGATTCATCTCTTTTACCTTTCAAACAAGAGTGCTGTAGCAGAGACAGAAAACATTCTCCGTCTGAACATGGTTTTGTGAGGGGTAATGTATTAATGTCAGTGAAGTTTAGACCACATGAGAAACAAAAATATAAAAATGTAAAACTTCCATATTAGCCAGCAGTAGAAACACGTATTTTTTGCAGACCATGTTTTAAGTCACTCTGCTTCTAAGCCAGTCTTCAAACCTGGAATTAATTACAGTGTTATTTACCATCACCACAAAAAAGCTGAACCTAACAGTATCCGAGGATTGTTGTTTGGATCTACCACTGTAACAGGAGATTCCTCCAGAGATACCGCAATGCTTTTGTATTATCTCTAATTAACGGTTTTAATAGTAAAAAATTGGATTTTTTTCTCAAATGACAAGATTGAGGACTCGTAGTTAATATAATACGCACTAGCTCCTTTATTCTTGCACACCATAAGCATTACAGAACACAGCATTAATAACTTTTAATACAACACATAAATATGAAATTAAGACTTTTTTTAAAAAAAGCAAATCTTTGGAATTTTAAAAATCTTTTCTTCTTTTTTCCTGTCTCATGAGAAAAAGATCATCTGACAGTTCTTTAGTGTCCTCTTAGCTATTTTTCCTTAATGTCTTGTTTATTGTTGTCACCATATAGGCTGTGAGCAGTTTCACTTTATTCTCACCATTTTGCTACTTTTTTGTTAGCACACCATACAATTAAATTAGCCAAAATTGACTGTGGAAACTTCTAGGCATCTATCTACTTCTAGGCTTTTGCTTGTTTTCAAAGTGGTTCTACTGCAAGGACCAGCTTTCCCTTTTGAGAATTCTACTGCTTTGTAATCTTATCCAATTGTTCATTTTTAAGGGTTACTTTAACTGTTATCTTTTAACACAGGCTTTTCTGTTGAGAAGGAGTATACTAAATAACGTGTACTTGGAAGATGGTTGAATCTGGAATATTTTTCACTGCACCAGTATTTGGGGTCATTAAACCTGTCAAACTTGTTTGGGCCAGGAAGAACGCTTCTCCGAGCCTATGCCTTTTAAGGACTGTAGCTACTGTGAGTTACCGAGCAATGAAATGCACAAAGTACACAGAGTGCCAAAAAAAATAAAGAAGTCAGCTGGAGCGAAACTTCATCACTGTGTAAAATAACAATTCAAATAGAAACCAAACCACCCACCCTAGAGAGAAAGCCACACAGGATTGTTAATGCAAAATTAAGCTTATTTTAATCTCCCAATTTTGAAAAATGCCTTTAACTGTTAGAGTCTGCTTCTCTTTGAATCTCTGCATTACACAGCTGTTTATTCTTGAGAAAAGTGGATATAAAACACTACCAAATAAAAATATTGAATCCTTTTTGTAGAGTTTAAAATGACCATGTGAAGGGTCAGAAACACAATTCTCATTTTTTCAGTACTGCTAGAGTGAATGAGAGAGCAGGACATCAACTGCTTTTCTACCACTGCTTGCTTATGGTAAGCCAAGATGACTGTCTTAACTAGAAGTAGTTCATAAAAAATGTATATGTAATTTAGGAGTAACACTGAAAGCAGGTATCAGGTACCTAGCATTGAAATTCTCTTTCCATCTCAACAATGCCCAAAAAGACACCTTTAGCCTTCCACAAAAACAAACTTTCGAAAAAGCAAAATGAACCAGTCATTTCCCTCACTGAAACTACACAGTTTGCGCATAGTTTTTCTCAAGCACGACTTGCCTCATTTCTACTGTTTCTACCATTTTCACTCAACCAACTACCTTCACATAGAGCATATAAAACAGGACAAGGTTACGAAACAACTGGAAGTTCATTTCATGACAGCAGTTCCCCAGGTCCTACCTCCACCCAAAAACACAACATCCAGTCCCTTCCTGGTTCCTATAGAGCACTGTTTCTTAATTTTTTTTGCTGGTATCCTTATTTGAAGATCATGTTCACTGTTTTGGTAAGAAAAACAAAAATGAAAACCTAATCAGCACTGAAAAGCAGTGTAAGGATTTTATGTACCATTGCTCTAGAAAAAACAGAAATGCAGATCTTCATACTTTTGTCATCATCTTACTACAAGATATTAACTGAAAATGACTTCCTGATTGTCCTGTATGATATCAAACATCATCATAACTTCACCTGAGAAACAGTGAATTAAAACATCTCTTCTTATAATAACTGCAGGCAAACACAGCTTTTTTTCAGCTACCTTTCAGAAACATGGGCTCATAAGTCAACAAGAGGTTTCAGTTCTAATAATTTTTACATCACACTAGTTTTTTTTTTTTTTTAAACTCACAAACTCACCCTTAACAAAGCGTATTTCTTTATTTGTAGACACAACTTTCACTACCAATCGTTATTTATGTTATAACCAGCTCAGAACTGAGCCCTGCTTCTGAAACCTTATCTGCTCTCAAGAGAGACTGTGCAGACACCAACCTTTTATGCACCCCTTGTTTATTGGCAGCCTTCTCAAGATTCTTAGGAGTTAAGATGCCTGTATGTGTGGGAGTCGCAGGCCTGGTTAACGGTCAATCACTCAAAATTGGAAAGTGCTTCTAGGTGCTCATAACTGGTCTAGAAAGCATCACTGAAGTCTTAACTTTTTCTTTCTGCGTGACTTCTTCAAATATAACTTCAAATAAAGCATTGAAGCAGCTACAGAAAGTCAATGGCTGTCAGGTTCTTGGAACACCTATTTCTGGTCAGTGGCACAGACAGAGACAGAGCAGCATTTTGGATAAACAAAGTCCTCAGGAGCTCAGCAGATAATCTGCATAGCCTTATAATCTGCACAGATCTATTAATTAGCTATAGGATAATCTAACTGTAAGCAGTGCAGATCTATTCAGGAGAGCAACAAGTACACTGAAAAGAAAACTTGAGTTTATGAGTATGAACATGTATGCTCATTTCAGAAATAAGTTGCCTGAAGGATTTCCTAAAATATCCTAGCTTTCTCTTGGAGGACTGAAGTGTAATGTGCTGGGAACAGAATTGCTAAAATTGTTAGCAACCAACTCCTGACTCTTTGAGAAATTACTGAGAACCTGACTGTGTTAGAGGCCTTACCCTGATGCCTGCAGGAGACAAAAACCTCTGTAGCTCCTTCTCCCTCTGCCTTGTCAGCTGCATCACACTGCCTTCTTCTTGTTGTTAAAGAACCACTGACGAAAGAACTGGGATCCTTATCTTTTGAAAAATAAAATTTTATTAATGCTTCTTGAGAAGTTAGCAGACATACTTTAGTGGGGCCCACCAGAAAACCATACAGCACAAACCTGAAAATATTTCTGCAGATATTTATTATTAGCTTTAACTACTGCCAATAAAGGCTAGAGACATTTATAAAACTAAACTTGGACTACACATACTTCGATATTTTCCTCTGAGAGCCACCCATCACATGGGAACACAGATGTGAAGTGACTTTTCAAAGTCGTTAAGGTAGTGGGAATTGTACTGCTGTGCACACTTTACTCTGGTTCACCACAAAAAAAATTATTTTGACACTTATCTCAAACTGTATGTACTGGTCATTAAATACTACTCGACAGAACAAATATTTACCTGCAGTAGGAGAGAATAATATATTCACAGAATTACCACATTTGTATGAGACTCCAGGATCAGCAAATTGGATCTTGACTCTTGTAAATCTGCTCAAATGCTTCCTTGTACTAGGGAGATACTATAGGAAACGGCTGTAAGTACAAACACACTGAACTTTCAAATTATGAAGCAACTTCTTCAAAACTGCTTAAATTTCCTATTTAAATGGTGATACTATATTCTATATTTATCTTCAAATACACAATCTAAATAGATGCAATTGCTATGGTGAAGAAATCAACAACTTATGCTTGTTTAAGACATATTTCCTTATCTTTCTATTGGTTTCACCTATCCCTGTTGCATAAACTTTGACTCAGAACCTTGTTGTCTGTTACTGAATGCATTTGAAATATCACAAGTTCAAAAGTTCAAGTATTATTACAGAGTATTTTCTTTAGAAGAAACCAGAAAAGAGAAAAAAGAAAACAGCGCCCACAGATGAGAAAAAGGAGGTTCCAGAGAAACTTTTAAAAGAAGTACACAGAGAAGGCAGAGCTTAGAGAAAAATTCCAGTAAGTGGATCTTTAATGCATGCTCTATGTTACTACAAATCCCAAGATCTGGTTTCTGCTATTAAACTAGACCTAAAATAACCATGACAACTTATCCTTTTAAAAGGTTTAAAAATAATGTTCTGATTTTCTAGACCTTCAGTAGAGTTGGCACACCATAAAAATTCTCCACTCCAATTATGAGTTTGCAAACTCATAAACGAGTTTTCAGGCTCATAAACGAGTCTTCACACACGCCACATGCAGGCACACACCTGCTCGCGACACGCGGAGCAGACCTGGAGAGTGCTCTGCAGGGAGATGGGCTGCGCTGGAGGCGCTGGCGCAGGCCTGGCCGCCTCGCAGGGCACGCCAGCGTTGGACACCACGCATGGCTGCGCTGGAGGCGCTGGCACGGGCCTGGCCGCCTCCCTGGGCACGCCAGCGTTGGACACCACGCATGGCTGCGCTGGAGGCGCTGGCGCGGGCCTGGCCGCCTCGCAGGGCACGCCAGCGTTGGACACCACGCATGGCCCTTTCCCTGACTCGGGATAGCTTCTCAAGGGCAGAGCCGTGGGCAACACATGGCACATCAGGCCCCTCTTTCCTGGGCTCTGCTCCATGTTGAGAAGCAAAAATGGAATGTGGAACCCCCCCAGGCCATATTTAAACAGGGCAGCCGTTGGCACTGTTGGTAGCCATTATCACCCAACCAGCTGTTGGGGCAGCCGTTGGGCGCCAACATAGCTGTTAACGCCCGGACAGCCATGGGAGCCGCGGTAGCCGTTAGCGCCTCGGCAGCCGTTGGGGACGCCCATAGCCCTCGGTGTCCCTGCACCCGGTGGGGACGCCCGTACACCCGTAGCCCTCAGCGCCTCGGCAGCCGTTGGGCTCGCGGTAGCCGTTAGCGCCTCGGCAGCCGTTGGGGTCCCGGTAGCCGCTGGGGTCGTCGAGGCAGCCCCAAGGCAGCCGTCGGTGTCGCCGCCGGCCGCAGCCGGGCTGCCGCGGGGCTCTGGCCGCGCTCGCGGTGCTCGTGCCCTGCGAGGTGCTTCCCTCTCCCGCCGTGCCGAGGGAGGCGGCCGTCACCACGCCGCCGCCTCGCTACCTCCCGCCCGCGCAAACGAGCGGCGCTGTGGGAGGGCGGCGCCCGTGCCGCGGTCACTACCCGGCGGCAGGAGGCGGGACCCGGCTCGGGCTGCCACCTGCCCGCCGGAGCCCGGGCGGCGGCGCGCAGCTCAGCGCGGGGCAGCGCCGAGGGTCCCCGCGCGCCGCGGGCCGGCGCCATGGCCGGCTGCTGCCTCTCGGCCGAGGAGAAGGAGTCGCAGCGCATCAGCGCCGAGATCGAGCGGCAGCTGCGCCGCGACAGGCGGGACGCGCGCCGCGAGCTCAAGCTGCTGCTGCTCGGTGAGTGCGGGCGCGTGTCTTCCTTCACGTGCTTTTGTATGCGCCTCTTTTTATTTATTTTTATTTATTTATTTATTTCATGTGCGTTCTTTCGCTGTTTGTTTCTTATAGTCGAGGCGCGGGTACGGCGGTGATTAAAACACCCACCGCTGCCGTGGTATCAGCGCTGAGCGGCCACCGCGGAGAGGGACGTGGCGTTGCCCATGCGCCACGTCCAGTGTAAGGTTACACTGCTGCCACCCTATGTGTAGCCCCGCTGGAGATTAAAAGCAGGCTTTCCTGTCTTTTTATTTTTTTTCCTCTGTAATGAAGAGGAAAAAATGAGGAAAAGGCCACAGGCACTTAAAAAGATGGTGATGTTGCTATTATGCTGCTGTGCTAACTTTGCTGTGTTGCTGTGAGTGGCAAGACTTTTTTGGGTTTGCTGCATGCTTTGGAAACGCTGCTGGCACGTGCCGCCCAGGCACAAGGCCTGTCCTGCATTGAGGAGTGCCTCGTGGGTCTGGGGGTTTGCATGTGCTCGGCACCAGGTAACAGGCCGGAGTGGATGAAGCCAGTCTGCAGGGACAGGCTTGGATGAAGCCAATCTGCAGAGATGGGCTCCTCTTCCATGACTTCATTTCCAACAGCAGCCGCTTTGCTTTCTCGGGGGCGTTGGTGACCTGGGAGGGGTTGAGGGCTCTGAGCCCTCTGATCCATCGGGGCTCAGAGCAGACTCCGTAGACACCAGCAGTGGGGATCTTGTCACCCTGGTGGGAACTGTCACTCTGGTGGCCCACGATGGTGGCTGACGAACTGGGAACTTGAACCTGTGTGATACAAACTCCTAAGTAAGGTGAAGCAGGCTGAGAAAGCTGCTTTTTTATTTGTTCTTTTCCTGTGATTCTTGTCCAAGTAACTTGATGCAGATGCTTCCAGGTGTCAAAACTCATAGTGTGGAGTGGAAATAGCTTCTTTTCTATAACAAGCAGCTGAGGAAAAAAAAATCTCTGTGTAGTGTGGGGAGTCAGTGGGCTGGTTTTACTCAGTGCTGGTGCTTACACTCACCTCTTGCGGTCCCCACCTTCTGCTCTACTGCAACACTGGCCAAGTCGCAAAAGCTTACCAGACGTACCTAGTAAAATAACTGATCCAGGCAGTCAGTAAATGTCTGTCAGTAAAATAACCAATTTACAGGAAAGCTTCAAATGGCAAATCTTTAGGAAGACTCAGGAACTGCTTCAGTCCTGCAGGTTTTGACTGTTAATCAAAACCAAGTTTAAACAAACTGTTCTGAATATTACATTACATAGTTACCCTAACATAAAACAGATTTTAAAAAAAGAAAACCCAAAATACTGATTCACTGTCAGTGGCATATGTCTTACTCGCTCTTGCATCTGCGTGTAACCTGTGTAGAAATCTGTAGCTAACTGATATGACAGTTAGCCAATCTATGCATTTTGTGCAAATTTTGAGGCAAACAGCAAAATATTTTGGATTTAGTGATCAAAACAAGAATCAAGATCTGCAGATTAAAATATTCAACTGGACTAGTTAATTTAACTATACTTCTCTGCTATATAATGTTAGGAAATTTAAGTGTTAATTATTTTCGTACTTTCTCCTCAGTTTGTTTCTTGGATGTCACAGAACATACTATGCTTTGCTTTAACTGATAGTGAGGTGTTTTTTTTTCTTTTGCTTATTGTAATGCAGAATCATCCAGGAAAACCCTAGTTGTGCAGCCATAGCAACTAATCACTCATACAAAAAGAGTCTAAACCTGTCAAATAAGAAGGCGGCCTCCAAAGATGAGGTATTTCAAAAGTACTCAGCTGTGACAGTACTCATGGGTCTTGGGGAATACCAAACCTTTCTTAACTTTACAATAAACAAATGGGAACTTCCTTCTAAACTTCATAGTTCCATTGCCAGAGATGGCAGTAGATAGTGCTGTAATGTGATAATTTGGTTTTGTTAGTAAATATTTTCGAGAATATGACTGAAATTATCTGTGTTCAGATATTACCAATATACATGGACAAGTGTAATTTGATTTATGTAGTTCCATGATTTTATTAAAAAGTAAAGTGTATCTTCTTATCTCACAAACTTAGCTGCTACTTATATGATAAGAGCAAAATAGGTTTTCTTTTCTGAGTTACTGTCCATCACCCATGTTTTGCCCCCAGAAAGCAGATTCTTAACAAATGAGTGGAACAAATGTGACTTTTCCGCTACCCCTAGCCTGCACTCTCTGCCTTTAACTATTCCTGTATCAGAAGCTTCTAGAGCCACATCGAGTTTCTGAGCTTTTCTCCACCATTGCCACCATGAATTCATCTAGCTTTCTTATGCCATCCAGACCATTTTATGGTAAAGGTTTACCTATGTGTTATATGAGAAAATACTACCTTTTTTTTTTCAGCCGGCCTCTTCATACCTTTATTTAATACTTAATAATTTTTTTGGAAGAGCAAGCTTCCAAAAGTAAGTCAGCTTTCTTTTATCCTTCAGTAACCTGTTTTCCAGTCTGAAACATTTTCTTTTCTTCATTAGACCTACACACATGGTGAAGGTGTGCTAACGAAGGCAGTGTGCTGCAATTTACTTGGGCAACTCAAGTCTACTAGAGTAAAAACCTGACTTTTTAAAAAATCTTTTAAAAATCACTGCCTATGTGCCACTACTCTTGAAAAATCTGTCCCATACCTTCTCTAGAATATGCCAGGATTCCATTGACAAGGATGAGGACTTTGGAAAGAACTTGTCAAATTTTGCCATGGTACTGAGATGTATTGCAGAGTGGACTGCATCACACGTGTTGTCTGCTTCTATTTATGCCTGTTTTTATTATATTATATTTATTTCTGTTAATAGCACTACTACATCAAAAAGCTTTACCAGCTAGCTTTAGCTCAGAGTATGAACAATTTATGCTTTCTAACATGACATTAATATGTATACTTCTGTAAATAAAGCGACTTCATAATAAAGTTTCAATTAAAGGAACTTGATGTTCCTGGAGGAAGTGGGCTTTTAAAAACAATCAGAAAAAAAACTGTCATGTCTAAGAGGACAGATGTTGTTGCATCCGGTTGTAAGTAGCTTATCTGAGAATGTGCTTTTAAAATAAATGCTTAGATTGTGATTATGTGTGAAAATTGAGTGTAAAATCTCTGGAGAGAAGCCAGAGATTCTCATCTTGTGTCTGAGAGTACCTAGACAGGAGATTTAATAGGAGGGAGGCAGTTCAGGTGGTTCTTTGAAGGCTCAGTGGATTCTCTTCATAATAACAGTGGAGATGGTCACACAGAGCAGGCACAATCACAGCTCCTTGAGAAGCAACAGGAAGGTGAAGCATCTGTCATTTCTGTGGTTTATAAAATGCAAGAGAGATGCATAGCCATTTAAAGACAGAAAACAACATATGAAAATGGAAGACTGACAGTACATTGCCTTCTATTTGGAGGTAGCAAAATCTCCAACCAGACTATACCATGACAAACTCCCACTGGAAGAAAATGCATTTCTGATGGAATGCAGTTATAAGCCTTAATATTCTTCTAAGCATCTGGAGAAATATGCGTTGATTATATCACATCAGTTGTATATGAACCCCTTTTTATTTCCGTCCAATTTTAGACCATACTTTTGGCACGAGAATACCTAAAAAATGCTCATAGATCAAGCAAACGATAAAAAGTCTTTAGATAAACACTGATGGAGTCTGTAATTAATCTTGCATTTGGTAGTGCAGTTACTTCATAGACATCCCATTTAAATAGCCTAAAGATTTTAAGCATAAGTTTAACACAAGAAACTTTAAGACTGAATCATGGTTTCAAAGGCAGGGAAGGAAGTGATCACTGCTGCTTTTTCTGTTTTTCAGAGATGGGTCCAGTGTAGTTAGAGTATATTTTGAAAGGCTTCTGTTTTCTCTGGGAAGTCCTGTGAAGGCTCATGTAATTAAAAGGCTTAGACCACAGTCTACACTAGGTGACTGAAATTCATACACCACAAGAAATGTTGTCCAGTTACAAAATAGACAAAACCCAAAGATTAAAATATTCAGCTCCAATGTAGTATGAAATAATGCAGTTTTAGATGTTCACTTATAACTGTATAGCAAAGCATTGTGGTTAATCAGGAACTTCCCTACAGGTTATGGTGGGTAGATGAAGCATTTTGTGTGACATTTACAGTAGGAAGAAATCTCCCAATACCTTTTTTTTCCCTAAAATAGATCATTAGATTTTCATAGGAAGCCCAGATTAATTAACCAGAGAATGGGAAAGGTCTATAAATGGGAAGGTGTCAGCAATCAGCAAGACTTTCCTTTTTTTTTCCTCTCTTTTTTCATGGAACTGGACAGGCTGTATATTCATGAAGAAAATAAAGTATGACTTATTAGTTCTAAATAGCATATGAATAAGAAGCCCTTCTGTGATTAAAAGGAAATCAAATCTGCACGAATCATAAAGACAGAGGAAAAAGCAAGTATATACCTACCAATATAGTGATGGTATAATATAAATAATCCTGAAATAAACACAATGCTAGAGTTCCTGACCTTATTTTTTGGTTATAATATAAGATTGGAGAGGCAAGATTGGGCACCTACAATTAAAAGTATTTCCTTTCCGTAAACAAGGGGCACTGCAGTTTTGTCAGTTTTCTTCAATATCTGTAAGTGGGCTGTACTTACCAGTGGTTTTCTTGCTCTGCCATTTGCAAGGTGATTTTAGCATTTCATTTTTATTCTTGTCCAGAAATTGAATGGCTGGTAAGAAGCATAGGGACTAAAAAGTCAGTGCAAGTGCTTGGGCCCCTGTAAGTGTCTTCACAGACTGCCACAGGGCACAGTCAAGGCTTTGCTCTTTGCAGAATTTGGTCATTCATTGAAACTATGGATATGAGACAGAACCCTTTGTGGGGCCTCAGTTCCTCACACAGAAATGGCAACAACAACTCTTGGTTTATCTACATAAGATAAATCATAGAATCACAAAATCTTTAGGGTTGGAAGGGACCTCTAGAGATCATCTAGTCCAACCCCCCCCAGCTCCAGCAGGGTCACCTAGAGCGCGAGGCACAGGGTGGCATCCAGGCAGGTTTTGAAGATCTCCAGAGAAGGAGACTCCACAGCCTCTTTGGGCAGCCTGTTCCTCAGCCCTGTCACCCTCACAGGAAAGTAGTTCTTTCTCATCTGGAGATGAAACTTCCTGTGTTTCAATTTAAAACCATTGCCCCTTGTCCCTTTGCCACTGCAGAGAACAGTTTAGCCCTCTCCTCCCTACAGTCATTCCTCAGGAATTTGTACACATTGGTTAGATTCCCCTCTCATCCTTCTCTTCTCTAGGCTAAATAGGCCCAGCTCGTTTAACCTCTCCTCATATGGTAGGTGCTCTAGTCCCTTCATCATGTTGGTCACTCGTCACTAGAGGAGCTTATATCATATATTGGAAAGGCAGCTTCAATAAGAAGTTTTTTCTTTTTGTCTTCCTGTTTTGTGTTATTGGTGATTCCTTGCTTTTTCTGTAGCCCACCCAAAGCTGTCTGGGCCTTTTCAGATATATTTGCTACATCTCTGTTGATATATATTTGCTTTAGTGAACAGGTTATATGAGTCTAACTACTTGCTGACCTTGTAAATTTCTTCCTTTTCTTCCATAGCTATGTGAAAATTAATTCCAAGAAGGAATAGTGTACAAGTCTAATTTGAATGGATGTAAAGAGAGGAGGCTGTTTTATTTTGAAGAATAACCTCCTTGTATGTAGGTGGCTAATAGTTGTTGTTAATTTTGTTTTGGTTATTTGCTAAAAGAGGCAGTTGACTTTAGAGAAAACTGATGCAATGAGTGAGTGCCGGATCTCCCTTAAGCTCATTTGTGTACCACAGTTTCCGAGAATAAATGGAGAATCCATCTCTTTAGAAGTTCACTTGAACAAATACTTCATATAAATCAAGCCTGACCTGCACGCTTGTGAAACATGAAGTCCAGTGATCATGTACAACTCTATAGGTATACAAGCATCTTTCATTCTTAATCATTCCTGAATCACATTTTGGATAGTGGTATCAATGTGGCATCATTTTATAATGTAAAGAATTTGGTGGGCTTTAACGACCACAAACTAAAGCATGAAAAGTTCTATAGGAATTTAAAGAAAAATTTCTTGAGAGTGAGGGTGACAGAGCCCTGGAACAGGTTGCTAAGAGAGGTTGTCAGTCTCCTTCTCAGGAGAGCTTCAAAACCCGCTTGGATACTCCCCTGTGTGAAATGCTGTAGGTGACCGTGCTTATGCAGGGGGATTGGACTAGATGATCTCTTCCAACCTGAAGGATTCTGTGATAATACAGAACCTGTTTTTGCGAGGATGAGGATAGGTGGACTCCTGATGATGATAAAGATGTTGTCTAGTAGGGACAATTACTTAATATACAGTGACTAACTCGAACTTTTACTCAGATCTTAAGCAGTCGGTATTTGTATCTAGAGAAGAGTTTTGTTTGAACTGGATTTTATTTCCTAGAAAGATATGTTAAAGATTTGCAATGATAAGTCATGGATTCTCCCTATGTATTTTGGTTAAAATATTCAAAGAGGTGGCACTTAGTATAACGACTAGTAGTAGTTATCATAGGATCTAGCAAGCACAATATTATGAGGTGAAAAGAATCATGGGGCTTAGTTTTCTGTATTTTTTGTGTTAGCTGGTTTAAGAAAGCCATGAATTATTACTTGCTGAAGGAAGAGGTTGGGAGTAAGGAGAAGAGGATGTGGCTTGTTCAGAAAGTCCGTTACTTCAGAGGTCACCAAAAGATACTCACCAAAAAAATAATAATGTGGCATCCTTGCAGTTTTTCCATTCATTCTTCATGTTCCTTGAAGAAACCAACAGAACAGAATAAAAGAGAAAATGCAACTTTCTTTTTTTTTGGTCTGTGACTGCTGTCATAAAAGAGGATAATTAAATATTTTTTGGTTTATCCCATCTGTTTTTGTTTCCTAAATAAATACTACCATACGATGCAGGGCAAAGCTTGAATTTTCTGAAATGGTATGATTTTACTTGAAAAGTAGGTTAATCTTTATCTTTTGTCCTTGAAAAAGACTTAAGAAATGAACAATTATATTTTTATGATTATGTTGTTAAATTTTCAGTGTTCTTCTAACTGCTAAGTAATTCTTGTTAGGGTTGCCTTCAAATTATTTTCTTTTGCTGCATTTGCGTATTCGTTTGTCATAAAAGCTACTGTCTATGCCCAGTATTACCTATTAACAGCAGGAAAAAATATTTAATCTTTATGATTTGAAATTGAAGTGCAAGGCCTAGATTAAAATAAGTTCTCAGGATTCATCAACTACCCTTTCATTCATGGATACCATACAAAGCATTGCACATGAGGTAAAGAAAATGAACATGGGAGGTGGTATATTGCAGGCCTTGCTTTTGAGTTACCAAGAAATTGCAGCTTGCAAAGAATGCCCAGCTTAAGGTTCTTGCTGAGCAACCGTGGCTGGGTGAACATTTGCAATAACTTGCTCTATCTGCACCAACAAGAACATCAATTTTATCTAATATGCCATGATTTACATAGTGTTTCCTGTGATTTCAATATTGTTTCACAAAATTTTATAAATGAATGGCATGTTTGTTCAAATATATTAAGTGGTCCTGTGGTAACGTGATAATGATTTTTTTCTCAATTTATCTAGATCTGATCTACTTTTTTTTCCTATGACCTGTATATCTAGCTAACTAGCTTTTCTTTAGAAAAACTGCTCTGTGCTATTCCTTTACATTATTTTTATAGTTCAAAGGTGGATGCAGCACATGCTGATTAAATATTTTTCTTTGTCAAAAAAAAAAAAAAGTTTGCCATGTACCACCAGGTCATTTTCATCACGTAGAAAACTTGGCAAGTAATAGAAGTTGATTTTTATGTTTAGCAAGTGGCATTAAATGACTGATTACTACTATTTGTTTTTCATTTGAGAATAATATAATATTAATTTTGTTCCTTTTTGATTTGTAAGAGCAAATGATCGATTTGTTCAAAATAAGTGTTTCTTAAAGAGCACTCCACTTGGAAAGAGTAAAGCATGAAATCCAAATATTGTCTTGAGGAATAGTTTAGCTCTAGGTTATGCTCTGAAATACTAAATATAAGCTTTGTTTATTATATTTTCCCTTTTACTTTTTTTTTTCCTGTAAATCAATTCCAGGTCTAGTGATTTATTCCACTAGACCATTTATTTCCACTATTGAGGAAAACAAAATAATTTTTCATGAGTAATATTATAAAAGCGGTTGCTGCAAGAACTACTTGTTTAGAATGTACCTTCAAAGTGCTTAAAATTGAATTTACCATTCCCTAGCTTTGTAAATGGACTTTAAGTATTTAATCTCTTTAGTGTGAATTGCACCTAATTGTACCTAATCATGTACTTTCATTTGCAAACATTGAAAGGAGATCCAAAAATCAAAAGTCATTTTGAATTTGTTTTTCAAAGGAAGTAGTTACAACTTTCTTTGTATATGATACATGCATTATCCAGCATGTTGGAAATTAACCCTGATTATGTTACATTCTTCTGTTTTCATTTTAATACTACCTTTTTTTCTCCTTTAGAATGTAAGTCCCTTAAACCTTAAAAAACAGTATGCAACTGCTTTTATAATAGTATGTTTTTCGGTCAATATCATTGAAGAATTCTGTGTAAGCAGTCACTGAAAAACCTTATTTGAAACTTACTTTGGGGCAGCTGTTCAACTTTTAGCTGGGTGTGTAATACTGTATGGTTTACCACTTGCAATAAGCTAAAAAATAATTGATTCAAATAATCAAAATCTGATTCAAAATAATTATGATGACGTGTGTAAGAAATCTGAAGAACAGAATCCATTTTAACCAAAAGTTTTCTGCTATTTAGTCAGTGGCTTGATCAAACATGTCGTATAAAGGACACAGAAGTCTTCTGTGCTTAGCTGATGAGACAGGAGAGGGGAAAAACATAAATTATATCCTGTTTTCATCACTGAAATTTCCATTCTTGATAGTAATATTTCATAGGTGGAACTAGTGGTGGCTCACTGATTTTTGATTGTTTTGTTTTGAACAATCTAAGTTCCTTTGAGCCTTTTTACATATTGGTACTTCTATGTACATATTGTTGTTTGTATAAAATGATAGGAGTAAGCTAACTCTTCAGTATAACCAGCAGTTATATACCACTTCCCAGATATGTTGCTTGCAGAGTGACTATTGACTGGATGTCTTTTTCATTATTTTTCTTATGTTTTTTAATTGAGACACTAATCTGTTTCCTCTCTGACATGCTCTTCTTTGTGAAGTGTTTCACCAGTTCCTATAGAAAGCAGTTTAAAATGTCAGTTCTAAAAGTACTGTAAAATATCCTTGGAAAATGACAGTTTTAGCATATGGCAGACTGTTATGAAAAAAAAAGTAAAATTTGGCAGTTTATTTAGATGAGAATCATAGAATGGTATTATAATTTCTTGGATGTTGCAGTTTCCACTGTTATGTAGTTAACTCACTGGTGATGATTACAATTAAAGTATTGGAAATTTTGAACTAATTTTTCCATGATTAAATTTGGAAAAATTTCCCTGATAAATAGTGTGGAAACAGAACACAGACAGGGAACACTTTCCACTTGAAAACTGTATATTTTAAAGCAAGTATGACTAATAGAAGTGTAAAAAATGTTACAAAGAACTTACATAGTTTTTAGCACAGTTTTTTGCCTAGCATGGCAATGCTGCTAAGCACAGCCATGTCAATGTGTCAGATATGTTAAAAGTGTACTTTTGTGGAAAAAAATAAGGGGAAAGGAAACAATATTTGAAAATGTGTTTAATATCTTGTTTCTCTTGTGTTTCAAGTAGTAGCAGTAAATAAGTATGCATCCTCAAAAAAAAAAAAAAAGCGAGCCTYATTAACTATTGTCATTGTTTTGTCCAGTGTGCTTTTAAAAAGATATCCTTTTGTGATTGACTGAATGGTCAGTACTTTGTATATTTCTTGTAATGTTTGTGCTCTTCTAATAGACTCATATAGAGTCTATTAGAATATAGACTCATGATATGAAATGATACAGGGTTAATGGACTGTGTTTCTAGATACCATAATAGCTATATGTATATAGTTATATATATATAGTGTTATGTATTGTGTGTGTATATATATATATACATGCACAATAATAATGTACGATAAAAAAACATACTGCATCTGGAAGTGTGTGTAGATATATATATGTATTTCCCCTTTGGTAGCTGGAGAGAGAAAGTTTTGCTGTCTGAACATAGCATCTTCTGCTGCCAGCAGTCTTAACAGCAGTAATTTTTTTTTAATTTAAACTTTTACTGATTTGTTTCATATTTATTTATACTGGTCATACTTAACCTGTAATTTTATGAGCCAAAGGTTATCATTAGGAAAAAGAAAATGTATTAGGAATGAAGTTTTAGAGCTTTAGTAGAAATTGATTGTCTGTGTTCTGGGGAATAACTCTAGATAACAATATTTTGTGTGAAGTACAATATGAGGGATGATACTCTTTATCATATTATGCACTCATTTTGGGCGTTTTCAAACCCTGGTGTTCCTTCTGCAGACATAGACTGCTCAACCCCTAAATAACAGGTTCTCATTTAAAAATCTGTTCTTTCTTGATATGTTTTCTATCCCAGAGTGCAGGAAAGCAGATCTTCCCCAAACCTTTGTGCCCAGTAAGAGGACTGTTGTTTGTGGATAATTTTTTTCCTCATCATTCTGGAACCTAGTGTTTACTGTGCGTATGTTAGGAAGTTGGAGTAACTTCGAGAATTCCTTTTCAGGACTATATTCAGCTTTCTAAAAGGAAATCAAGTCTGTTTTTAATGAAAGCTAGAAACTAATTAATTAAACTTAAAAATACATTGAGGTATTTCATCACTAATATACCGTTGGCTTGATCAGTTGTATTGTTACTTAGTAGTGGAAGAATAATTTCAACTGTGAAATTATTAGTTAATTATGAAACTTTTTTAATATTAAGTTCAAACTTAATTAACTTATTGGAGGTGCTGCATTGTACCTTGATTTGTAGAATAAAACTGCAGGTATTCTTTGGAAGACAGAAGTCTTTTAAAATGACATTTACATAAAAGAGAATACTGGTTTCCTGAATATATTTCCACTGCTAGTTCCAGTCTTATCTATTTGATTTTTTTTCAAATGTGATTTTTAGTTCTCATAGTGTTTATAGTTGTGTCCATCTTTTACTTAGAAAGCTTTCAAGCTTTATACAGCCTTTTGTAAATATCTACTGTTAGTCACTGGTTGGGAATTATATTAAACGACAACTGATAATCAAAATATTTAAATGAATAAAAATCTGTGGCATAAAATGTCTTTTTTAAAAACTTCAAATAAAATACTTTTCAGATCTAAATATTTTCAAGGTAATTGTGCCGTGCATTTGTCCATAGTCGTAAAAACATTTTAAAAGGCAAATAAATTCATAACTTGATATATTTTATTTGGTAGGAAAGACCAAACAACAATTCATTTTAGCTCTTAGGACATGTCCTTTTCACAAATCGTAGCTTTCTGTCTGGAATGAAAATGTGTTTCACATAAAAACTTGGCATTCATTATGCAAGCGGGAAGCTTTTATGCTTAACTATTTGTTTTATTGTTACTTCACAATCTTAAAGCCGCATGTCAGTCTGTAATTTCTTATGTAGCAGCTTCTGTGAAATCTAGGATTATCACTTCTGCAGCAGGAACTAGTGTCTCTTACTTGGCAAACATATGAACAGCACTGATTCTGACGAAAGCTGTTAAATGCTAGTTTGATTGACATTAAAATAAGGAACTTTGAGACCTATGTTTAGGAAGAGCTCTGCCCATACTCTGCTGCAAAGTTGCCACACCTTCACTCTGCTTGTGTTTTTGTATGCTGTAGTTTTTTTCCTTCTTGGTCAGTCACAACTCAGTCTATCAAGATAAAAGCAAAATTTATTTCACTGGGAATTGGAATTTTCTCCAGTTATTAAATGAAAGATTTCTGAACTTTTCAGTTAGTCATTTTAGTTCTTTCTAGTGCTTTGCCTGCCAGTTTTGACAGTCTGCGCGCACAGTCACCTCTTAATTCAGCTGTGTCAGTAGATTGTTGTAGAATGACACTTGAAAAATCCTGTTTGGATTACTGAGAGAACTGTGAAAGGGAAGTAATAGGTTGCTTAAGGATATCTGTGAACCTGAAAACTGGTAACACTATCCACATGATTAAATGAGAATTGAAGTCCTTTAAAATCTGTGGATGGCAGTATATTCAGCTGACTAGTCTCCTGACAAAATTTTAGAGAGAAGGAGAAACAGATTTCAGACTTTTGTATTTATATGAAAGCTACTAATGTGATAAAACTCAAGTAGAGTGAGCTGAACACAATTCTACTGGATTTAGAAATGTTTCTTCTATATAGCACCAGTAGGTTCAGTAAAAGGCATGGGAATTTAGGTATTCAGGTGATGTAAGAACTTTTTATCATAGAATCCTTAAGAGTGGAAGGGACCTCTAGAGATCATCTAGGCCAATCCCCCTGCATGCGCACCTACAGCATGTGGCACAGGATTGCATCCAAGTGGTTTTGAAAATCTCCAGAGAAGGAAACTCTGCAACCTCTCCTGGCAGCCTGTTCCAGGGCTCTGTCACCCTCACTGTTAAGCGATTTTTCCTTAAGTTCCTGTGGAACATTTTCAAGAGTTTTGCTTTAGCTTGTATATTTTATACATTTTTAATGGACAGCAGTTTCTTGTACAATTGCTTTTTATATATAACATAAAGTAGTCTATTATTGTGATTAATGCAAGTATGCTATCTGGTAATTTTAAAATTCTTGCAGCTGAAATGTCTTTTCATGAGATATACTGGAAAAATAAAATGTTTAGCTTTGAATTAAAAGTTAATTTATTTTGCTGTACTCTAGCATCCTCCTTTTCTTTTTTATCAATCCAGTATCCAGCAAGATTAAATTTAGTAATTTCTGACACTTTAGATCATGCAGTCGTCACCATCTGATTGTTTTTAATATCCAGATGTTTGAAAATTACAATATAAGCAGTAGGAATAGTAAAGAAAGGATCTTTCTGAGATTACTGATTTTTTAATTTAAAATTTATTATGTTACTTGTATTTTTAATTTGACTATATGTAGAAATAGCTGATACACTCCAAAATGTAGAATAAATAGAGGAACCTGCTTAGTATTTGCAGCTTTTCTGTTGTAAATTTTATGTTTCACATATTTCACAATTCTGAGTTTGTATCTTAGCTAAGCGCTACATGTGATTAATTATGAAATGTGGTGTTTTTAATGTACTGATGACTGATTTAAGTGAGATGATAGGAATGGAAGAATGATACAGTGGTATGATGTTTAATTGTTCATGTACCCTTGATTCAAATGTTGAATTATGAGTTATGGAACTGGATGGGACTGGGAGATCATATGTTGATACTTTAGCATTCAGCTTAAAGAATATGAATGCTGTAATATTTTTCTGCTTGGAAGAGATGAGAGCACTGTATATCACATTTTGGAAAACAGAGCATGAAACTAAATATAATCAAAAAGTAGACTAGCACAATAAAAGACAAAATGATACTTTGTGAAAGAGTTACTGGGTATTTTGGAGTTCAGCAACTTTTCTACAAACACTGTTTGCTGTCATCATATTGTGTTCTTTATCATTTGACAGTCTTTATTAGAGCCAGTCTCAATGAGTTTCTTAAAATTTAACTTTAACTTCTGTGATTTGTTTAAGTGTTCGTCTAGCATCTATATTGTTAAAGTAATTCAATGACTTCCACTGTATTTAGTGTGCTTTGGAGCTAGGGAGCAATACCTAACTAGTGTCTCTTTCATTACTGCTTTTCTAATCTTCTAGGAGTATCCAAGATTCTCTTTGCCAGAGTTTTACCGTTCCACTAGAAAAGGAGGAATAATAGTAAATGTAGCTGTATGTTGTAAGAAAGCAAGTGTTCTTTCACTGTTATGTATCACACTATGCAGTTTGTCAGTAAAACCTTTGTAAAATTCTGCTGTCTGTGAGCTAGTTCTACCTCTATTGACATGTGTAGTCCAGGGAGATATTTTTTGTGTGGTGATATTTTTCTTTTGTCTGTGTGTGGTCTTGCATTACAAATATTTAATTCAAGAATTGTTTGTATTTATTGAAAAAACTTTGGTAACATTAAAAATATTCCCAGAAACTGCCATGAAGTCTATTTTGTTTAAACAAGATAATCAGCATTGAGGCCACTCAGATGCTTCCAGAAATCTGTGCCCTGAACTGAAGAATTTCAATGATTTGTCACAGAATGTTTTCATGTGACCGCCTTTTTGACTGGCTGATATTTTTGGTGTCTATTTTCTCTCAGGCTACCAATTCCATTTATACTTGTTTGGCAGTGGGCCATAGGAGTAATTTTTACCAGAAGTCTTCTATTCCTTAATTCATTACCTGTCTCTTCTGGGGCTGGAGTAGGATCTTGTAGTTGATCCTTAATTGCTATTCATTAGATATTTCATTATTCGTTATTATTCATCTTACTATTTCATTATTGTTAAATGCAATAGTAAAGGGCCTGATTGGGAACTCTTTTTTTTTTTCCCTGTAGTCATGAGAATTAGTCATTTCTTAAACAGGAAAACTGCATTTCAGAAAAACTGAATATTTTTTCTCTTTAGTGCAATTTGTTGGGCTTACCTTAGCTTAATATAACAGTCACTGGAAATCAAATATTAGTAGGTTGAGCTATGTTTAAGTTCTATGGGAGCCCTAAATAAAATTCTTACCCCTTTTTTTTTTTAAGAGGAGAGAGAAGCTGTTGTTTTGACCTTTGAGTTCAAATTAATAACTCTTTTCATGTTACAATATATTTGATTAAGCCTATGTTCCCAAATCCTCTCCAGATTTCTTTCACTTTATGTGGATGTATTGAAGTATTTCAAATATTACATGTTAGTGAAGTCAGTCATCTAAATTCCATTACAGAATTAATAATATCTTCCTCTTTAACTCAAAAGCTTTTTAGAATTTCTTCCTCTTCCTGAGCTTGTCCAAAAACCCACTTCCTCTTCATAACACAATTCTATTTTGTGGCTAAAGTGTAACTTAGCACAATACCTGCAATATTAGTCTCACTATTTATATGACAAATTGTACCATAGGGAATTCTGACTTTTAAGACTAAACTTCAGAAGAGTCCAGTACACTGAATCTTTGCAGGACCTTATTTATGTTCTTAACACTGAGCAGGTATCTTTGTTTTTAGTTCTGCCCCACTAGGTCCTGCCTTCTTTGAGAATTGGCAGTAATTGTAATTTGAAAGTTTGAACAAGAAACATATTGGATAAATATGTGTTTGTTGCTAACAGCTATGGAAACAGGAATAAACACGAAAACTTAATTACTGAATGAGATGCTGTGTAGTAACTGGATGTGTACAAGTGTTATATATTTTGATACTTAGTGATGAAATTTGTCTACATGGGAATGTCTATTGAGTTGTAGGTCTTAAGTGTATGAAATAGTATTAAGTAATCTATCAGTAGTTGAGCAGTCATATATTAGTACATGATTTTGGTCCCTCAAAGATATCAAATTCAAGAAAATACAACAGAAAATGATTGTGGAAAATGTCATATCCACTTGACACTGATGTACCCACTGAGTATCAAGGGAAGACTATACAGCATCATTCAATGAAAAACTGCTAGGAATTCATTGAATGGAGTAAAACATAGCATTTTGGATGTCTTCCATTGCAGTACTGATGTTTTGGGGCTTGATTAGTTGAAGACAGTGATGGGGTAATTTGGGGATAAGAATAAAAACTTTCATATTGAATAAGGTGTTTTGAAAGTATAGATCAGATATTGGGCAGTCATATTCCTCAGAATCAAATTTATTTTCTAATGTATCACTGTCAGGAAAAAATAAGGAAGAGAGGACTTTAGCCAGCCAAGATGAACTAACCCTTTCTTTCTCCTGCTGTTGTATAGAACATTAGTAAGGTGTAGGTTAACTTAAAAGATTTTTCATAGGTAACCTTCCAGGAAATAAAGGTGTGACAAAATAGAATCTGTGTGTGTGTGTGTGCATATGCATATGCGTATGCGTATATGCATATGCATATGCGTGCATGTTTGTAACCTAGAGTCTGAGTAGATTAAGCTTTGGTGGTAAATAGAATTGGATGCCCAGGAGCTGGAAGCACTGCTGTCTGTTGGGAGTCTCTGTCCATTGTCTTTTTTTTGTGATCCAAACAGCCTGTTCAACCTCAGTATTATTTTAGCTCAGTGGAAACAAATGCTTCTGCTTCTGGAGACTAGATTTCAGTCAACTTCTAGATTCTCCATACCACACTTTTGGGTTATTTGGGGACTGTACTTTTATCCAGTCAATCACAGATTTACTGGGGTTGGGAGGGACCTCTGGAGATCACTTAACGTTAAACACCCTGGTCAAGGAGGATCAGTTAGAGGAGGTTGCTCCTAACAGTATCCAGGAGGATTTTGAATATCTCTAAGGAAAAGTCTGTCCTAGTCTCTACTTCCTCATATCAGGTATTTATAAATACGTGATACACAGGTATCTCACACACCCACACACACCCACCACCAAGCCTTCTCTTCTTCAGATTGAGCAGGCCAACTCTTTCAGCCGTTTCTTGTACATCAGGTGCTCCAGTCCCTTCATCATCTGTGTGTCCCTTAGCTGGACTCATCACAGTAGCTCCACAGCTCTCTTTTACATCAGAGCCCAGCACGACAGCTCTGTCTTACCAGGACTGAGTAGTGTGAAAGGATCATCTCCCTCCATCTGCTGACAATGCAGCCTGGGATGTTATTAGCCACTTTTGCCATGAGGGCCCTTTGCTGACTCATCATTTGCTTGTTATCCACTAGGACCTCCTGAAATCTCTGTAGAGCTGTTTTGCAAGTGTTTGGCCCCCAGCATGTCCTGGTACCTGAGTTATTCTTCCCTGAGTGTAGGACTTCGTAGTCCCCTCTGTTGGACTTCATGACATTCTTATTGGCTCGTTCCTCCAGCCTGTTGAGGTTCCTCTGAATAGCCATCTGGTGGAAAATGGTTCTTCTACCATTTTCCAAACTGTAGGTCCCTCACAGATATAAGGTAGAATTGCTGTCATGTTTAGCAGACTGAGCTTATTTCAGACTGACTTAACAGGAATGAGGTCTGTTCCATTCCATTCAATACTGATGAATAGAACCTTCTAAAGAGCCTTTCTGGCTGTGTGGAAAATCTCACTATCGAGAACCGATTGTCCAAAAAGGAGACAGAGGAGTCCTAAAAACTTTATTTGAATAAAGGGAGAGTCCACCGGGCATATTCCTGTGGGGTCTCCCAAAATGCTGGAGGACACAGTCCACTTTTATCCTACTATCCTGGCAGAGGTCAGTCCTCTGCTTTTCCCCATTGGCCAAGGTACTCAGGAGTTACAGGCTTCCCGCCAGCCTACACCAAACTCCTGCCTCCTGCCACATGTTCTCACCTGAGGTCCCCTGACTCCTTTGTCCCCCTCACTCCTTGCTCCGCACAGTCTCCCCTTAGATTTATTCCTTTGCGCCCTCATCAGCCAGACTGTGGGGGAACTCCCGTATTTGTAAAGACAACAACTTGTGTGTTCTGCTCACAGGCTTTCCTATGGTCTTGCTCTTTCTTGCAGGCATGGTTGCCAACAGCTGTTGCGAAGACTAACTGCTAATAATGCTACAGTAAACAGCTTTATCACAAATAGGTGGCAATGTACTTACTGTTTTTGAAAGAACAGTAAGCCCTCATAGAGAATTGTAGCAAGGAAGCCTGCCATCTGGAGAGTTTTAACATAAAGCAAGAGGCAAAAGAAGTGTATCTTGCATAATGCAAATAGGCTTTCTCTCTAGAGAACTTTATTTCTCTTGTAGAAATACATTCATAATTGTAGTATCTACTTTAGCTGGAATTAACAACCAACCTAATTCAATGAATTAGGTATGAAAATAAAATGTTTAAAATTTTAGTTTTAGGTATGGCTTTTTTTTTTTTTTTTTTTAAAAATATKTTAGGAATCATTGAAAAAGAAAACCAAAACCAAAGCAAACAAAGCAATCCTTGAATTAGCATTGAAAATCTCTTTAAGTTATGCCTATGTTATACTTTTTTTGGTCTCATTTTTGACTAGATTTTATGGACTGCATAGGAAGTTATTCTATTACAGTGTAACTGTCAGTACCTGCCAGTGTAGAGCATTTAATTTCCTTTTTTTTTTTTTTCCTCCCTGTTGCTGAAACCAGCTGTACCCCATCCAGAAAAAGTGAGGGAGAGAGTTTTTCCAATTCCGTTCTTGGACTCTGCAGTTTGTTTCTTCCCTGCCTCCATTATTTTTTTACCTTTCAGAGGAGTGGAGGGACTTGTCTTTTGGTTCTGTAGTTTTTTGCTTCCACTTTCTCATTTAGCCTCTGGTGTAGATGGGAAGAAGTGTAACCATATAAAAGTAAGAAAAGAAAGGCTTATTCCTTTTTCTAGACTGTATATGGGAACCTGGTATGCACAAATGCCTCGGGCTGTTCAGCCAGTACAGCAACAGAGACTATTTTATGCCAAAAAGAGTGGAGATGAGTGGCTGTGCTTTTCTTTAGATCACCTTAAGCAAAGAAACATAGGGAGTGAGAACAGGCCTCCTGAGGGCAAGTTTGGAATTTTTAAGAAACATTTGTTAGAATGGCTTTCCTACAGCCTCTGTGAGGGCAGGAGGATTAATTTTAGAGGACTTGGCCAAGATGAACGAAGGCAGCTTTGCTTCAGAATGCTGTCTAAACATTATACATCCTGTGTAAAGATTCAGCTCGTTTTAAAAGATTTTTGTAGTGATCCTATTGCAGTGGGTCTTTGTACACTGTCCATTTCATTGTCACAGATCTCCTCCTGCCCTTACATGAGAAAGGTTGTTACAGCACCCTTGGTTGTTAGAAGAATATTCAGGCTTTGCAAGAAGGTCCAGAATCCTGAGTGTGGAGGAAGGAATCAACAGTGATCAGTGATCAGCGAGCGCTGAAATCGGGAAGATAGTATTTGATCTTCAGTGTGTGTGTATATATATATCAAAACCGCTAGTACATCAGTGTCATTTTCTACGGAAATGAGCTGGTGTGACTGTGTTTCTTGTCTTACGCTGTGGATCAAAGAGCAACATCAGAAATGATTGTGGAAAATCATCTGCTGTGTGTTATATCTGTTATAAAACAAAACCACACCAAAAATGACCTGTCAAATGTTGAGATATATTGTGATTTCAATGGCATGAAGAAGCTAGTATTCATATGGTGCAAATTGGTATGATTTTAAGTATATTTGTTTTATTTATAGCCGTGTTTTATATATATATATATATTTATGCAATTGTTCTGTGTCTGGGGATTAGGTTATTTTGAATAACTTGAATGTTTATACAAAAGGGGGGTCAGAAATCTACTGATCCAAAAGCTATAGTCTCAATAAGGAACACAGATGAAAAGTTTGAAGAAAAGAATATAGTATGGAAATCTGTTAAGTCCTTTGTATTATTTTTTTGGTGCCTGCTTGATTTTTGTGAAGTCATGTTTTTAAAAATAGCTAAACTGAAGAACAAAGAAAGAGGGATGGGAAGCAGGCTAGAGAGAGGTCTGGAAGACAAAGTATGAGAAATAGGCTGGGAAGAGATATAGGAGGGATAAGGAGAAAGGAAGTATAAAAGACTGTGAAGAGGCCTGTGGGGGAAAAAAGTGAGCTTAGGGACAGCACTCTATCAGTTGCTCAGTGTGCTTTCTTTTTCTCATTTGAATGCAAAGGGACAAACCATTTTTCCTTCGAATTTCATCATTGCATGGCATATCCTTGCTAGTAGTAGCTTGCTTGACTGTTCTCATTTTGTATGTAGAGATTAAAAGAAAGCTGCTTTTCTTAGCAATGAAAATGTATTGTTTTTAGAGTCGTGGACTCCCATGTCACACTTGTATGCAGATCTCTGCCATGGGATTTCAGAATCAAAGCCTTTTGAGCATTTGGCCATGCCATTACTTTAGAATGACAATAAAATTATTTTCCGATATTGCATCTCTACCCAAAGTTGTAGTCAGCAAAGGTATAGCATACTTGAGGTGGAAACTTACCTCTGGTTATTTGATTTGACAGTTATTTGATTGGATAGTTATTTGATTTGACAGATTCTTTCTATCTGCAGAAATCAGAAAGTCTGAGGTAAGTACTGGATGAACTATAAATTCTCATATTGTCATATCCCTGGTTTAGCATAGTGTTTATCAGTCAAAGACTTTCAGTCTTCCTGTTTCTTAAAATATTCTTAAATATTTAAGTCTATATCCTGTCCATCACTGTAGAGGCTGAATTTCTTTTGAAGTGAGTAGGACGCAGCCATGTACGTCAAAGGTGAGATGTGGACTTCCAGAAAAGTGTTCATTGGGAATTCTAATTCAATTCTACACTTGATCACAGAGTAGGTATATTTTAAAGGGGTAAAACCAAATCTGTTATCTTTCTGTAATGTCTGAGACTCTTGAATACACCTGTCTGGATTTTGCAGGCATGTGCTGTTTGCAAATAAGCATATCCTGAAGCTCAGTACATTTGTATTGAAGGTTGTTTCTGATGAAGTCAGCCACCTGCATTATGCTCAGGAGTTGCAGCCAAAGCAGTAAAGTATCTGGTAATAAGAATTTAGGAAATGTTATGGAAAGCCTGTCTTCAGTTCGTATGTATGTTGTAACTGGTTTAAAGTCAGTAGTTGGAACATATATATATGGAATATATATGTGGAATATTTTATATGTGGAATATATATATGGAATATTTTCTGAAGCAGCTGCTGATGTCCCTGATGGAAGAAGTTTGTCTGTATAAATGTGTGCATATTTGAAGTTGATTTTCTATTTTATAGCATTGAGCAAAACTTCAACCTGTGGTTGATGCTAATGCTGACATGTCAACAGCAGTTTTCACTGTTCTATGGATTAGTCTGGACAAAGCACTTGAACTAAAATGGTAAGCTTTTATAGTCAGGTAGTAATCTATAATAGGACATTTGCCTGGTTTCTTAGGTGCAGATAAGGATTTGGGAGTGGCAGATAATCAATCATTGCCTTCTCCAGCAATCTCACTGTAAGTGACAAAGCAGCATTACTGTCAGGGCTATTTAGGGGCCAAATAATACTTAAGTTACGATGTCTTTTTGGTGCAGTCACAGAGGGAGTTTACCAGGGACTTCTCTTGCATAACCAAAGCTGCCAAAAGCTGAGTTAGAACATGTCCACTAACGGACATGGCTTTTGTGTCTGGCAAGACAGCCTGAAGTAAATGGCTGAATTTCAAAGTGAGTGGTCTGTGTCCTGTTGGAAAGGTGTATTCACTGTATTATGAATGACATGAGGCTATCATGCGACTCTAATGGAGTGAACTTCGATTACTAACATGAAGATACGATTCCTGATACGGTACTGAACACAGTATTAGTCGAGAACCTGACAGCCAGCTAAACCAATGATTTTGGATTGTAGTGAAGTCATTACATTTGGAAGCATGAGTAACCAGATATTTCTGTCTTTCTTAAGATTAAGAAATGCATAGCTGAGGAGAGTGTCTAGGTGTTTTCATTACTGTGCAAATCCATCCAAACTGGAGTAGTTGTGTATAAGCTTTGATATAATTTTAGCAGATGAATTGAGCTGATTTAATGAGATTTTAGTGAGTGACGTTAGTGCAGGAATAAAAACTGAGATGAAAAGTTTTCAGTTACATCCTTATAGGATAAAAAGCTGTACACATTGGTCGCATTGGAAAGTGTCAGCTATTACAGTTTCAGATTCTACATTCTGTTTGCTGGATATTTAACTTTTCATTTTCACAGTTGTAGAAATTTTCTAGATCTTTGCTTTATAAATATAAGGGTCTCTAACAGGATTTTTTAAGCCAGTACCTTAGTTTTGTGTAAATGAATTGTATGTTTGTGCAGTATATCCTTATGTAAATGTATACCCTAATTTGATTTGTTGTAGGAAATGTTTAATGTCAACATTCTCACTGATACAAAAATATCGTGTAACTAAATGTGTTTTTCAACGCAATATATATTTGCATTTCATGATTATAATTCTGAGAAACTGAGCTAATACTTTAATTATATACTGGATGACAAGTTTTTTTTCTGAAAAGTTTTTCCCTTTTCAAACCTGTCCAGGTAATACTGTCAGTTTGTACTATATGTGCAGACATGAAAACACACAAACATATATACCATATAGAAAATATTTTTCTTTGTGACTTGCTATGTAGTGTGAAAGTGGTGTTCCTCACAGTTTTTGATAGTATTATGGATAGTATTGGATAATATTATGGAGTGGTGTGCAAATTTCATGGATCATTTTCTCTACTTTCATATTGTAAAATCTTCTGCAAGTTAAGCTTATGAATTGTTTTTAAAAACCTTGTGTTTCATTGTTGAGAACTTGTAGAATTATAGTCAGAGTATGTAAGGTTTAATTCTAGATTTTTTTTTAATGGAATCAAATCTGACTTGAACCTGCACTTTTATAGCACAGAAGACCAGAATGTTCTGTGCAACTTCTGTTGTGGAGTTCTTTGTTTTCCCTCTTTTATTTGTCCCTCTTCAAAATATTTGTGTATTTTACCTTTTTGATCTTTCCCGTGTGGTTTATGTGTGGATACATTACCAATTTTGAATTTATACTGGTTGTTAGAAAAAAACACATGGAAACAATGTAATTGCATAGTTGTCACTGACTGGTGATGGCCAGGGCAGAGCAGGGATTCAGTGAAATGCATTTGTAAAAATTACCTACAAGGTGATAGGTCATCTTTTTTTCTATCTTCCATTTTTTCTTTACAAGCTTTTGATGGTAATTATTGAGTAAACTTTGAGCTTCTCCCTTGGCTAATTTAACTTCAGAAATTGCAAAACTCTCTTATTCTTAATTATATTCCATGTCATGAGCAGAGGGAAAGTCACCAAAAATGTGCTTTTAATGTGTGGGATTGGAGAATGAATGAGAGCTGTTTCCTTGGTAACAGATTTGGAAGCTGGCTTTAAATCCTACAGAAGATGAATGGAGTATCTGAAAGAGCTGCTGATTTTTTTTTTTTTTTGTTTCCAAATTCATATCTTTATTTTTTTGTGTGCATTTATTATTTATTTATTTGTAAGAGGCACATAACACTTTAAATACTGCTTGGGAAAGATCTTTGGAGTGCAAATAGGTAATTGAACAAGAGATGCAAAAAAAAAATCACCTTGGGGTTAAAATTCTTTTGGAAAACAATAGCTAACTGTGTATGAGCCTTACAGATGAAATGTGCTTTGGCTCTTTCCCAGGCTGTTAAAAACACTGTCTTGGGTCTGCCTTTTAGTAGTAGGAACAGTTGTGGTTGTGTTTTTATGTAACTATGTACTTTATATTGTGAAGCTAATTTTGACATTTAATATGGTAACTCTATGTAACAAGATAACAGAATGACAGTAAAGATTTTATTCATCATGAATCCAAATAATTTCCTTTCTGCTGATTCAAGTGCCACCCTTGAAATAAGCAGAGTTTCTTTAACCTTTTATGCCTCTTTTTTCCCCAAAGACAAGTTCTTGTTGTTCTATCCTTTTAAATTTTCAGGGAGTAAGGAATATTTACTTGAAGATATTTTTATTATATCCTTATTTGTCCACCAGCACCATTTGGTTCTTTGTATCAAATAATAAATCCTACAGTTGTAGAAGTATGTTCTCTCCTGTCAGCTGAACAGTTCTCAAGCAAGAGCCATTTTACAAAATTTTCAATACAGTTTTCAATACAGTGTTTATTTTTATGCAGTCGGCAGGGTTTCTAATTTAATTACTAAATATTTAGTTTTTCTCATGTTTTTTTTTCCTGTGGTATAGCTATTTTTGTTAATGTTGCTTTTTTTTGTAAAAAGAGTTAGAAACTTGGCATAGCATGTAAGTGCTCCCACAGACTTCAAAATGGTTTACAGAACTGAGAATGTGAGCTATAGCTATAAATTTGAATCAGCTAGTGAGCTTTTTCATCTTCTGAAGAGTTCTGATAACTGGGGATGAGGCTTAGTGCTGCGGTACTGGTATTGAGGGTACCGTCAAAGGTTATTTTTATGATCCTGTCTCTTATTCGTGATGTGAACTAATGCTTGCGATTGTAATGTAAGCACTGATGTAATACCAGCATTGATTTGTTATATTCAGTTACACAAGAGAAAAGCAAAGATTAGACCATAATACTAACTGTACTTGTTTTTTCTTTATATTTAGTTTTTCCTGTAGTATGTTCAAATTCCTTGGGCCTTGCGGGCAACTTTGTGTTTTTACTGTGTCATTTTGGTGACTTCATCACAGTTATCATGTTTGATAACCAGGAAAGGAATGTATATATACCTTGCTTCTCGAGGGAGGTTCTCTTGTGCCAATAGCCAGTGACTCAGCTTTTGTCAGCACCGCAAACAGTGGTTGAGGCCAAACTTGATTTTAGTGGAACTGCCCAAACAGAAGTAAAGCACCAGCAAAGGAACCATTAGTTTACATCTATTAACATTTAGGAAGTGAAAACGAATGTGTAGTGCATGTGCATACTGGGATTTTTGGAAATGTTGCAGCATAAGAACCAATAATGGAGATAAGGGAGCAATTCAGATCTCAATGTGTAGTTCAGCTCTTGAAGTATGGAACCAGGGTTCCTTGAATACTTTGTCACTTCTGCCAAAGTTTTTCTTAAGTTGTTCAGAATAGAGGTGTCACTAGTGATGTTAGTACTGGTTCTTAATAGTGTTAGCAAAGCTAGGTAGCTTTGTTACCTGTTTACAATTAGAGCCTCCTAGTTTTGATATGGCTGTATTCAGTCTGTTCATCAAAACAATTAAGCTGCAAAGATAAAGTCCTTGGAGGATGATAAGAAAATGATATTATGTTGGTTTTTTTTTTTTGTAAGTTGTTGCTTCTTCTTTCAAATAATCAAGGCATTAGACTTGGAAAATTATGATGATGGGCAAAGAAGGAGGTAAGGATGAAAAAGACAATGGTTAAAAGAATCAAAGATAATGCTTTATTTCTTAAATTGATTTACTATATTGTAATACTTCTTTTGACTGAGAAAGTGGATTTGGATAAAAATTACCTATATACTTACCTCTATAGTACTCACCAGTTGGAAGAAAAAAAAAAAAGACGACTTCAGATGATTGGAGGAAGGGTATACAAGTTACACTTTGCTTGGGCGTTTGCATTTTGCTCTTTAAAAAAGATTTATCTCTTTACCAAGTTAACAGACTATGTACTTTATGTTTAGCAGAAATGTTTCAACAGATGGTTTTGTGAATAAAAATGTACTCAGTATTTTCTGGACAAGTGTTTACCACAAATGTCACTAAGGAACATGTGCAGAAAAATCTCGCTATCAAGAACCGATTGTCCAAAAAGGAGACAGAGGAGTCCTAAAAACTTTATTTGAATAAAGGGAGAGTCCACCGGGCATATTCCTGTGGGGTCTCCCAAAATGCTGGAGGACACAGTCCACTTTTATCCTACTATCCTGGCAGAGGTCAGTCCTCTGCTTTTCCCCATTGGCCAAGGTACTCAGGAGTTACAGGCTTCCCGCCAGCCTACACCAAACTCCTGCCTCCTGCCACATGTTCTCACCTGAGGTCCCCTTACTCCTTTGTCCCCCTCACTCCTAGCTCCGCACAGTCTTCCCTTAGATTTATTCCTTTGCGCCCTCATCAGCCAGACTGTGGGGGAACTCCCATATTTGTAAAGACAACAACTTGTGTGTTCTGCTCAAACAGAAATACACTGTCTGTATTTTTTAAAAAATAGCCCTTTTAAACTTGTTTGTAATAAAGTACTTCCTATACCTTGCTGGTATATGATCATATTTTAATGCCTCTCATTCTTTAATGCTTTGCTAATGACAGGCATTAAAATGTGATTATACATAACCCAAAGTATATAATATGTTAGTATTATAATACTTTCCAGTTTGCCTGATTTTTATTACCCTGTTGACTATTTTTATTATTCCTAACAGGAAAAGTAAAGTGTACTCCGTTTTCTTAAGTCCCACCATCTTAAGTTCCAAGACTAAAATCTGAAAGTGCAGTTCTCTGTTTCTTCCCTCGACTATTCTATTAAAAAGATATCCAATTCAAATCTGATTTATATGTGATGCCATTCTGAAATGATTAAGTTAATATCTCACAAGTATGCATACTGGCATGACTGCTGTATATTCATACTCTTTTTGAAAGCTCTACTGCTTCTTAAATCATTCTCTGTGTAGATATACTTTAATAGCCTTGTTTCATTTTAAGCTAATGAACCCTGAACGTTTGTTAGACAGCTTATGGAAATGAAGAAAGAGAGAATGTGTGTTGTTGGCTCTGTGTAGAGAGCTCTGTATTCTGTGTTTATGACAAGAGACCTGGCTAGATGCATGTGAAATTGCTGGAGGAAAGAATACGGAAGGAAGGCTGTACACTCAACTTATGGTCATGGTAGGGCGCGCAAAGCATTTAAATCACCCATGTTTTCAGCATTATGAAGGGCCTAAGGGTGGTTCTGTTTAGTAATCGTGTATTTAAATCACTTTGCATTTTGACATTGCTGTAGTTTGTTATAAATTAGATCAAGTAAGGCAATAAACTCCACTAACCTTAATTTCCTTAAAAAGTAAGCAAAAGAAAAAAATTTACAGACAAGAACTGCAGCATGGGTTACAGATGGCGTCTTCAAACTTGATCCCATCTCTATCAGGCTGCCGTTAGTTTGTGTGCTTATTGAACCAAAGCATCTTTTTCTAAAAATTGAAAGTGAGTATACTCACTTTCTGACTCTATGTCAGACTTTCTCCATATCTCTGGAATCTGTAGACTTTAATCTTTTATGGTCTCTCTTTTTTTTTTTTTTTTTTTCTGCC
>PTEX01000087.1:2092708-2116045 GCA_003342815.1 Eudromia elegans | reverse complement strand
GTGGTAAAACTCCTACTCTTTTTCTTTCAAAAGAAAAAAGAAATGTGTAGTTTTGGTGCAAATCCTTTAAAGTAAAGGTAAGAGTTTCATGGTGGTTATTCTTCAACTAAAACATTAGTAGAGGACACTGCAGTAATGTTTATTCGGAGTTGTATAAAAATTAGGCCAACATTTCAATGTGGATTAATCATTGCATTTTCCCCTCAAAAATAAGGGTTCTTCTGGTAGTGGAAGAGGGTTTTTTTGTGTATGTGTCTGTCTGTCTTTAACTGAATTATATTTGTATTTTATTTATGTTGACTTCTTTAAAGCTGATATGCCAGGACTACCTAACTAAGGGCTATGATATGTAATATAAAATAAGCATTTTACTAAAACAAATCCAGCAACTGGTGTTTTCCATGTATTCCAGCATATCTCTATGTTCCATCTCTCTCAACAAAACCAATAAAATGCCAAAACTAAAACAGAAATAAAAAAAGAGAACAGCTGTTGAAAGAACAGCTATACTAATCTTATTTTTGTAGATATCACTATTAAAAGTATATCTTATTGCTTGATAAAAAGTTGCTTAGCTTTTGATCTCATGAGCACTGTAGATCCTATTGCCTGAAGGGCACAGCTGTGTTAGCAATGCCTTAGAGAAGGGTTGTTAGAGTTTTGGCTGGGGTGAGAAACAGCTACAACTTTGAAGAGAAGTACTCAGTGGATGAGGTGAAACAGAAAAGGTCATTAGCTCTTTATTTGATAGAGAGTAGAACAAGAACTGATGAAAATATTTTGTACACTTCACCAGAGAATTTGCTTTTTTGCTTGTTATTAATGTTAACGCTTGGAGCACTGAAGCTACAAGATCTTTCAGTTCTGGTATACTTTGGCCTACTATAGTACTGAGATATATTATGAAGAATAAGGGAATTACTGTATTTTTCTGAGATACAGTATGATGAGGTAAGGATTGACTTTTTCTGCTACAGCCGAAGGTGCAACAGGATCACTTTCATCATTATGCTGGTGATGCACTTTCTGACATCTAGTGGTAAAAACTGTAAGTCACTGAAAGATTGTTAATGATCGTGCCATCTTACTAGAAATAAGTTTTAGTAGAGGGGTGAGGGCAATTCTTTTAGGCAATCACATGCATTTAATTTCCTTCCTGAGAATCACAGTGAAGGTTTTCGTATAAAGTATTTTTGCCCTTCTGACATCGTTTGCTTGGAAGAGAACAAGAAAGTGAAGTTCATGATCCTGTTATGTGGCAGCTCCAAGGAGCAGGAGTGAGTTTGTTTGCCTACACAGCTCTGGTGCTGAATAACAGAAAAAGTACGAAAGATGATGGAAAAAATGGGAAACAGGTTGGTCAGTCACATGAAAAAATTTCTGCTAACAAAATATTATTTTTATAAGATGACAAAAAATTGCAGAAAGATATGAGAATGGGCAGGAAGTGGCAGGTAAAGCTAATTGTAGAATGATCTAAAGTAAAGCAGGTGGAGAACTAGGTAGTGTGTACGCTATTTCTTTTAATTTGCAGTACAGAAAACATGATGCTGACTAAAAAATGCATGTTATAGGCCATGCTGTTGATAATGTTTAAGAATTTCGGAGGTGCAACAGATGTGAGGTAGTTTCAGTAAAATGATTAGTAAGAGATGATCAAGGTATAGTGTTTTTCTCTATGAGAACTGAATTAGGCGGGTTGAGCCCAGAAAAGCTACAGAGGAAGACGTGTCTGAAGAAGGCAAGTGACAGGACTTGCTGAAGAGAAGAGACAGAAATCAAGGTAGGAAAACCCATCTCAAGACAAATTAAAAAGGTCTTCATGCCGCTGGGCAGTGCTCTGTAACTCTGTGGTTATTCACATTATTGATGCAAAAAGTTTCCATGACTCTGAGGGGAGACTTGTCAAGATCTCGAGAGGTACAGTAAGGTTACCAAATAAGTAACATCCACCAAACTTGAGTCCTGAGGTGCTGATATTCTGTCACTGTTTTTAGCCCTCTCTTGGTCTCCATTTACAAGCTTGGTTGAAGAAGACACTGGTCTGCTTTGACCATTATTATCCAGTACAGACATTCTTGTACTGCAGTATTAATAGAAAAGAATAGATAATCAAGATTTGAATCCTGTGTAAAGTTAGATGATACATTGTTATAATCTATAACTAGACTTAAAAAATGTGTGTCATCAGCAATTCATTTTATATGAAACTTACTAGAAATGTGAAACTAAGCTACGTAGCCTAATGATAGAATTCTTCCCTAAGCTGAGGATAAATTCAGGCTTTGTTATGAAGATGTAAATGGTATATAAACTTTGTGCAGACTTTGCACACTGAAGAATTTCATATTTACATTTTTTTCTTTTGTACTCAATTCTTGCTTTTTTGTGCAACTTCTACTTACAGAGTGCTTAGATTACACATGAAAGATTGTATGTGTAAGCAGTTTTTACATATCATTTACCAAAAATATCTTGACAGAAATAAAAGTATTTTGTTTAAAACAAGGTAAATTATGGAAAATAGAAAACTCAGAAATGATATGAATGTGATACAGTCAGTGATGAATTTTATGTTTGGCCAAACAAGATGTGTGTCATTTCAGACTGTACAGAAAGAAAATGTTTGTCTTATTACTGTAGAGATGTAAATTCACATGTATTATCAGTGTCCAGGACTTGTAAATATTACACTATTTTTACCCATATCCTTTCTTTTTCAGGCACAGGAGAAAGTGGAAAGAGTACTTTCATCAAACAAATGAGAATTATTCATGGGTCAGGTTACACAGAAGAAGACAGGAAAGGCTTCACAAAACTTGTTTACCAAAATATATTTACTGCAATGCAAGCTATGATCAGAGCCATGGATACTCTCAAAATAAAGTACACACTGGAAGAGAATGAGGTAAGAAAGATCAAGGAAAGTATTAGTTTCAGAATGTGAAATTTCATCTTGGGTACAAATGGTTTGAGATTTAACTTTCTATAGCAGAGCCTTAAAATCCACATGTCCTGAAAGGAATTTCCTGTGTCACAGTCTGAATCTCCAGAAAAAAGAAAGGCTCTTGCCAAACACGGGATTGTGTTTTTGTGTGTTGGATGAGGCGGGAATGGAGTTGGGGGTGAATAGAAAGATACAAATTTTGGAGTTGCAAATTGTTTTTAATAGAAATTTTAAAAATCTAAACTATAGACTGTTCATGACAATAATACATATAGAGCCTGTTTCTTGTTAGACCTGTAGAATGAAAAATGTTAAGATATCAGATCTGTTGGATGCTGGTATACATAGAAATATAAATACATAGAAATATATTACTTAGGGCCTTTTTGTAGTATTTATAACAACCTTAAATCAGTTCTTAACTGATAGTTTTTGTTTTTGTTTTTGTTTTTGCTTTGAATATATAAGTCATACAGTGTTTTTTTTTGTTAATTAGGATTACACACATCTTTTTCTGTTTGGGTTAAATCAGTCACATCATTTCTGGAGGAATTTTTTTTAGTGTGTGAGCCCATTTTTTAAGGCTTGCTGGATTCTATGAAGAGTTTGTTTGCTCAGGTATCCTTTATGAATATGAATTGGAGAGAAGCAAGGGGATAGCATGACTCATTCCTACACTGGAAGAATATTCTGAGGGTAAAATAAGCTTTTCTTCATAAAAAGACTAACTTTCTAGAAAGAAAGTGCTTACAGAAATAGAAAATATGATCTGTGCATATGCCTTTTTTTTTTCCCAGACACCCTAATTCAGATATTTGCATTAACATTAAAAATAATGATAATCAGAAGGTATTTGTAGATATTAATTTGCATTGTCTCTTACTTTTTTTTCTTCTTTTCATTAAGAACAAAATATAAAGGCTGACTTGGCAGCCGGTATTTTCTCATTCTGAGCTGTGCAGTTGAACTGAATTGCTTCCATCTCATCAGCCCATAACACAGTATTCTGGCCGTGTTGTGTTCTTGATGATAGCTGTGATGGTAGTGTCTTGAGATTTGGGGAGATTATAGTGTGATTTAAACAGTTTCTGTAGAAAGGAAGAGTTTGGTCTAGGGTTCCTTTATCAAAGGTATCAGCGCTAAGTGAAGAGAAACCAGTTTGGCAAGCTTAGCTTTGATTCCAGTTAGTAAATAAAATCGTTCAATTTATATGTCAAGAAGTTCTTAAGGCACAACATGATGATAACCCCATATAGGTTCATTCACTTTGTAGGACACAGCTAAATTTTAGTCTTTCATTTAGATAATGAATGGAATGTAAGCATTATCAGTTAAAGGACTGCAAAGCAGATAATGCTAAACAGTTAAAAATAACAGTGCTAAACACCATTTTAGGTATAGTTGTATTGTAGCATTGTGTCCAGTAATCACAGTGAAGTCCTCAGTGTACGTACTCCCTTGTGCTTCAGTATGTCCATCTTTCTGACAGCCCAGCCCTTTCTTTCCTTGAAGGCTTCCATTCTCTCTGGCCTTTCTAATAAGTCTTCTGTTGCCCTCTGTACAGTTTATTCTTTGGCTGGTTGAGATTTTGTTCTTTCTGGGCCCTGAGCTTCTGTGATTGCCGAGTATCTCTTGATTTAGTGTTGTTTCGTAGCAGAGAACGGATTGTTCTGTCCTGAGTGTCTTTCCCTATAAATGTGACAGCTGTACAAATCTGTAGCTTATTAATGGATAAGGTGTCCAAACAGCAGGCTTTACAGAAGATCTTGAACCATGTTACCTGTTGCTATTGTCTGGTACAAGAGTTTAAATACATAATCTGATAAATGCTGAACAGTTTTTATCTGCCTGCTGGTGCTGCATTCAGATGAGCAGGGTTTGGGATAGCATATTTTTTCTTTATTTTTGTTGTGGTTTAGTTGCTTGGACAAACTTCTCGTCTGTGTGTGTGTATATGTGTATTTATATATGTGTATATTTGTATATGCGTATATTTGACCGTTATTTTAGCAGTACTTTCTTTGAGCAGTCAGTTTTATTCCTGATTTTTGATTGTGGACTCATCTTCTCATCTTCCATTTTTAGTTAGGAAGTGTCATGTCACTTTCAGACGGTGTCATGTCACTGTATCTTAAGCCTAAATTCTGCAAATACTTAGGAATTAATTAGGAACTAATTGTGCAAGGAATAATTTTAGTACTGTTGCAGCCATGGAAGCATGTTTAGTGTTACTTTAGCGGAAATACTCAAATAGGAAAGATTTTCAGGAATTCATTTATAAATGGTATTTGGATATTTTACTTATTTGTTCTTTTTCTTATAATTGATTTGGGTTTTTGGTTCATTGACTATTCGTATCTTCTGATATGGATAACATATTTTGCTTTGGTTGTGATGTACATTGCAGCATAGGTAACTTCTGATCATGAAAACTTGAAATTGAAGAATTCCTCATACCTGTTGGTAAATTAAAATATGTGAAATTTCTCAGAAGTTACTACAAGACAAAGGATGTTTGAAAAGAATATTTATTGTACTTGCTTATTTAGTCTTCACTTATTTTACTTTGAAAGGGAGAAAAGACTAACTTTAAAAAGTTAAAAAGGCCATAGTATGGTTTATTGACAGTACCTCAAGCATTGAAAATTATCAAACTGGTTTTTGTCTTCATTCTCTTTAAAAGATGCATTTTTGCCTACTCCTCTAAGTACTGCTTTTTTTCATGTCAGTTTTATTTGTATTTTTGGAGTGTTTCTGTTGTTTGGATTGACTTCTGTGATTAAGACCATTCCATGAAACCTACTGCTAGAGGTACACCAACTGAAATGCATACTGATTACGTGCTTGTTGCCTGTATTTCAGTTTTGCTATGGTGTAAGGTAGAAGGAGGAAAAGATTGGTTTGTGCTGGCATAAGAAATGCTATAACACTCCCATCTGTGAATATACATCAATCTTCATAGGCCACTTTAAAAATATTTCTGGAATTCCTAAGTCTGCCAGTCAGTCACAATTTGATATATCACAAGTTTGGAGAAGAAACAAGTTTTTTAAGCCTTGGCTGAACTGGATGCATTTTAGAATACTAGTACGCCAAACATTTTTTTTCTTTTAAGTGTGAGTAAGTTAAACTTCTAATGCTGTTGGAGAAGAAAGGAAGGAAGAGTGATTTAACTTGGATATAAATATTAGGTCAGAAGTTGAGGGAAAAGTTTTGGTGTGCTGGTATTCTAAAATGCGTATATTACCAACAAATTTTGCAAAGTATGTAAAGTATAGCAATAGGCTGCTGTGAAGGCAATTTTAGTATAGCTCTTTAGCATGATTTTCATGTGATAGGAATCCACTCCTTTTATTGTGAGGTGGTTTGCTTTTTAAAATAGCATGATGACAGTACATAGGTTTGCAATTAACAGTGATCTTGGTGGCAGTGGAAACAGTGATTTTTTTTTTCCCTGGGAATACATCAGAATACTGTATAAAATGAAAGCAAAACAAACAAACAAAAAGAAACATATAGAAATCAACACTTTTTATCTTCAAAAACTACTTGCTTTCCATAAAAACTGCCATCTTTACGTCTTAGACATTTTCTCTGTATGTGTGTTTGTGTTAGCAAAGTTAACATTGGTCTGACCAAAAGAAGTACTGCACTGCCAGACACAGATTTTATAACTTCTAGAACGGGTGATTTGCCTAACTMAAAAAAAAAAAAAAAAAAAAAAAAAAAAAAGTGAATCAAGCCAAGAACAGTATAATGTGACTTGGGAATCACTGAAGGAATCCATGACTCTGAAAAAATCAGTAAAGAATGATGACCTGTTAATTGTTTGTATGGTTGCATTTGATGTGGAAAACAGCAAAGCAAAATTCTTTGCTTTTTGCAAATTTTAAGAGAAATTACTACTAATAGCAGATGCTTTATGTTAAGAGTGATCTAAACGTGGCTTGTTTAATGGTCTTAATAGTACCCTTTTTTGCAGTGAAATTTAACTTTAAAGATGCAGTGCTTTAGTAACTAATTTTCAGTTTGTTAGCATCAATGAAAGTGAGAAAAGACTGAAATTTACATATGGTTTTGGTGTATTTTTGGAAGTTTATAGGATGGTAATTCAAATTATTGAAATATACATTGCATGCTCATTTCTAATAGACATGTTAAAACTTGGCCCAAAACATGAGACCTGGATCTTTGTATTTTTAAACAGAGGTTCCCACGTTCTAATGAAGTGACACTTTACCAGGCTCTTTTTGTCTGTATTTTGAACCTTCTATCTAATTTCAGTTAAATTCCATAAGGAGGTTGGAGTGGAGGAAAAAGAAAAAAAAAAAAAAAAAAGAAGAAAAAAAGAAAGCTTCACCAAGTTTGGTGCTGCTTGTCAGGTGAAGATAGACAAAGGAAAGACCTTCTCCAAATGTAAATTGAAGGAAAAGGTAAAAGTAGAGAATTAGCAGAGGAGCAGCTCCTTTCAAAGTATCTGCTATAGGAACTGCGCTTGAGTTAGCCACAAAACATAACCCTGGAAAACCAAGGAGTGACTTAGCTGCCGACATATGAACACATAGCATCCTATACGCAGGCAACTCGATGTACAATATCTGACCTGCAGCTTCCTTCCCAGGAGGGCACAGTTTTGTCTTAGATTGTCTGTATTTAGAAATCAACCTCTAGAGATCATCTAGTCCAACCCTCTTGCATATGCACGGTCACCTGGAGCACGTGGCACAGGATTGTGTCCAAGGCTTTGGAAGATCTCCAAAGAAGGAGATTCCACCACCTCTTTTGTCAAGGTGTTCCAGGGTCTGTAACCCTCCATGTTAAGGAATTTTTTTCTTAAGTTCCTGTGGAATTTATGGTACTTCAGTTTGTGGCCACTTCCTCTTGTTCTGTTGGTGGCCGCCACTGAAAAGAGCCTGATGCCAATATGCTGATTGATTTATATGCATTAAATACTGATATAAATCATATTGTTATAACAAGACATAGAAGAAATGATCCGATCCATGCTAGAAGGGAGGACTGTGATGAGTGCAAAATAATCTATGACATAGAGCTGGCAAGTGAACACTTCAGGTATAAGTTTTGCATTTCAAAATGGCCACGTGTACAGGTAAATCCTGGAAAGGTGTATACAAGTGGTTAAGAGATTTTTGCTTTTCACAGTAAACTTTAATGTTCTGCAGACCAAACATCCTTACTGCTCCCTGAACTCCTTCCTTTGTAAGAACTGATTAATTCCATTGCTGTCTTTATGACTACAAGGCATCGTTTATTGGCAGCTGAAGCGAAATGAACCTCGATAAACAATCGGTTAACAGTACACAAGATGGAGCAGAATCCAGTTCCCTTAATCTTTGTGCTATAGATTACAGCGACGAAAAATAGTAAAACTTGGTTTTAGGAACTGAAACAAGGTCAGTGAACAAAACTGAACAGGCGGAGTGTATCATCTTGTCCAGCTGCACTGTTGAGAGGTTGCTGCTTCTGTAGCAGAGTCAGCATGGGAAACGCATGCCTTTGGCTCTGCCACCTGCGTTCAGTCTGGCTAATCTGTGTCTGTAATTGTCACAATAAAATTAGCTGGAGTTCAGCTCTCAGAGCCCTTGGTCAGAAGGATGAGGAAAAAAGTACTCTGAAGCAAGGACCAACTGTAAACTTTAATTTTACAGCATTTGTCAAAGCCTTTCAAGGCTAACTGTTAAAAGTAATGTGAAGTTCAGCGTTTTCTGATTTGCTATCAGGAGACAGGACTGGATCAGTCCTAATAGAAAGATGAAAATACGTCGCAGCTGAAGGCTTTAGATATGTGCACACAACTGGCTATGTTAAAGATGTGTTCTCTGTGTCAAAGATTGTAAGACTATTTTTGCTGACAGTTTTTTCCAGCTAATGAAGTTTCATTGCACAATCTTCCTTTTGTACTTTACTTTTACTAACAAAAAAATAAGTTCGTATATAAAAAAAACTTCCACTTAAAAAAAATTCAAAATAAAAAAGACATTGACTTTATCTAATAGCAATGTTATGAGACTAACTCTTGTCAGTAGAAAATTTAAGGAATTTTTAATTGAAAACTTAATAGTTATTTTTATAATGGAAAATAGTCATATTTTTATGCTACTGCAATTAAATATTTTAATGAACAAGAAGACAAATTAATGGCAGATGAAAAGACCAATTAATAGCAACCTAGCCAAGATCACTTAAATCAGAATCTACTGTCATGTCAAAAATTAAAAAGCCACTTTAGAAAGGGAAGCAGCTAGGAAACTCCTGTAGGCCTACTCTAAAGTCTGTGACACGTCTTGTGAATTTACGATCTGCTGACAAAATTATTCTTTGGAATAGATTTGCCACAATGAAGAAGTGCTTTTAGTGTTACTACATTTCCTAGCAAACAGCGTGGTGCCATTTTTCCACTCATTTTTTTTTTCTCTACATGTACTGAAACATGATGTGTGTAGATTTTTTTCATGAATTTAATTTAGATATTCCTACTTCTAATTAGCTGAGTCAAAAAGCCCATATATCTGCTTTTTTTTTCTAGGGAAAGATAAGCAATACTTTCTTGGGCAGAAAATGCTACTGTTCAACTGGATGTTTCTTTGCATGCGGTTGATTGTTTTTCTGATGAGCTACATCTGCAGCCTCTGTGTTTGCCCAGGAGATAAACTTGGAGGCACTGAGGAAGCCTACTGGCTGGAGGTTGCCTTGTGAGTGTGCAGCACAGGCTGTCCCAGAGAAACGAGTCTGAGGGTCCCTTTTCTGGACAAGAGACATTGTGTTACCTGTTTCTGAGGGTTGGGCAGCTCTGATTAGGTGTTTTACTCTGCGGCTGTTAATTTAAAAGTCTATCAAAGTCCAGTTTGCTTGTATAAAACAAAGATATAGATGTGTCTGACATTTAAAACAGTTTTTATTTACTTGTCCATAGTGCAACAAAAGTACAGTAAATTAAGGCCAGATGGATTTGTATATACAGTGTTTTCTCCAAAAAATTGTGCATGGTGGTGCTCATTGTGAATTTAGTTTTCCTGAGGCCAAGAACATGGGGGAAAGCAAGTCAGGGATATGAAGTTTGGCATTCACAGGACAGGAAGGCCTGGACCAAAGGTTGGTGAAAGTGGCAGAGCTGTCTCTCTATTAAAAGTCTTTTCTATTGAAAATCTACGACAGCGTACATTGTATAACACTTCTTGAATATACAGCAGTGGGATAAATCCTGACTTCTTGCTGAGCCTTGAGCTTTTTTTACAAAAAAGACAAACCCAAAAACAAACACACAATATATTTCACTAATCTGTGACTGATTTCAGAGCAAGAGCAGAATAAATGTAAATACTCTGCAGAGAAATCATATTAAGAAATAAAGGATGAGGATGTAGAAAGATGTAACACATGCAGCCCTTTGTGGGTTTTAAGGAATTGATGAATTTATGAGTAATGACTTAAAGTCAGATTTGGTTTCTCTAGAATATCCCTGTGAATAGGATTGATAAAATAAATTCTATACTAAAAATGTTAAAGACAGTTCATTTTTATTTGCCTATTAGACTTGGGTTTTGACTCTTACACCAAGATTTAAGTTTTCTGCACCTTTTGAAGATCACTTTGCTTGAATTCTGCTTATTCCTGCATCTGCAGCTCATATTTAGATGCCTAAAGCATTAGATGTGTTCTGAAATTTTAAAATCTATAATAGTTATTTAAATAAATTTTCCAGTTCGAGTACACTTTTTGAATATGTTGACAGAAACCTTTTGTGAAAAATTGTGGAACTGGCAAGCATGCTTTGAAAACTGAAGTCTAGCTGAGCAAGTCAGAGGAAACTGAAATGATATGTCTGTAATTGTAGTGATTGTTGAGCTGAATACAATGTGATAATTTGATTATATCAGCAGAGTAATGTCCAGGACATTAAAAAGGATGCCGAAAAGCTGAGTGTGTCCTCACTCTCCTGAGTGAGGAGCTGCAGTAACACAAGCTAATAATGGCATTTTGGCATGATTACCTAAAGAAGCATGAAGGGCACTAGTGCTGACAGTGACTGTTTCCGCAGTGCAAATGCTCCAACACAGTCTGCAAGTCTTCTGCCATGTGCACAAGCAGAATTTCTCATTATCACCTGTGGATGAGTATAAGTTCAAACCATGTGTGCTAACATGAATGTAGATGATCTCTGGGAATAAAGTGAGGTAACAAATAAATGGATAATAGGATAAAAAACTAACTTTAAGAGAAAGGTTCTAGCTCTGCCTAGAGGAGGACCCACTCAGCAGAATAGCAAGAAGTAGTCTGAAAAACAGGCAATCCAGAAGGCTCTGGAACATTGCTGTCAGTTAAGACTCTTTTGGTATTTGTAAACCTGACCTCCCAAAGCTCCTGTCTGCCTCATTTTGTTGGATAGTGTCATGGTCAGGCAGCTCTGGAGAGTGAAAACAATTCATGAACTGAAATAATACTGATGTTCAGCTTGAAACAAAATCTGGACAGCTTTCTGAGAGTACAAATCCCAAGGCTGTATTGCAACATAATAAGGAAAATGGTGTCGCTGTGTTACAAACATCAGCTGACCTGATGAGACCTGAGATTTGTGGAAATGACTGTTTTAATAATTACTATATTCATAACGTGCATTCAGACAACTTAAGTGCCTAATTGCCTTGGAGAACCTGGGTGCTGAGGGCAGCGATAACAATGGCAGATGTTTGTGCATTATAGACACTACTTTTGATTGCCAGTTTGCTTAAAATAGCTACAGCAGTAGCTGTTTATCAAAGCCATAAAGTTACCTTTGTCCTGAGACTGAAACGAAAGCGCACATTTTAACAGTAGAAACTTATAATCCTAGAATCTTTAATGCATGTGTCCAACTGAATTTGGTTCTAACAGTAATTCTAATCCTAGCAAAAAGTTGTTCAGGCAATCCAAGACATAATGTCTGTGGCAACAGAAGTAAGTAATGGCTCTTTTCCAGGCTTTTGTTTGATTCGTTACTATTCCAATGATATACTTTTTTTTAACCAATTTTTGCTTCATATATAATGTGAAGATTTTAACCATGTCTTTTGATTTTAAACATGTTTAATAGTTAAATTAACAATATTCTTCCACTTATGAAGTACCTATATCAATTATTTTATAGATGTTTATTCGGATTTAAAGACAACATTCCTTGATCTTTTTATTGAGACTGGGAGAAAAAGTATTTCTGCATTAACACACAGTTGGGCAGTTTTTTGGAAATTAAGATTAATCAATTCAGACTGAGATGTATTTCTACCTGAAAGGTTCCAGCTATGGACTGTGGGAAGTCAATCAGGAAGGAAATTGAATGCAGAAGGTGAACTTTCGTATGCTAATACTTCTTTTGAAAAAATACTACCTTCAAGTGTGAGAAAATTTATATATTCCTTGTCATATATAAACCTTGTTACAATATTTGCTGTATTGCCACATCTATATTTTTTTATACTGAGATTATTATTAAATGCAGCAATTGAACTAAAAAATGAATTGTGAAAAGGAAAAACATTTTTTCTGCTTTAGTAGTTAGAAAATCGTCATTAATGGTAGAATTGCTAGATAGAAAAGTAGTATTTGCTACTTTTGTATTTTGGCATAATTTACTATTTCTTCTTTTTCATAAATCAAACAAAATAGAAAAATAAAGGCATTTTCAAGAATAATTCTGTCACCCCAGGGAATCCTGAAGTATTCTTGTGCAGAAAGATATAGCTGAAATAAAGGAAGTAAAAAGAGTCAGAAAGCAGTCATGAAAGCTAAAGACAAGGTTGTAAGACATTCAGAGAGAACAGGGGAGAAAATTGAGAAATTATAAAAGTAGGAATTATGAAAGTAAATAGAACTCAATGTTTTAGAAATTATATTTTATTCAGAGTTGTTCTTTATTAAACTCCTGAATGCCTGCTTTTCCTTTTGGTACTCTATATATGGTCATAATTGCCCTGTTGTGCTGGCTTTGGCCATGTCTTTATGGTAGGAACAAATCAAATTACACATGTTATGTTGAATTCCAAAGGACATTATTTTGTAAGTATTGAGATACTCACTACTGGCTTTCTGTTATGCCATGCAAATATGATGACAAAGGGCTTGGCACAAATATGAGCTATATCAATAGCGTAACATTTAGACTGCTCTAGTAGAGAGCCAGTTCTGCGATTATCTGTTCTGATTTGCTGTACAGCACAGACCATAGGGCTTTTTGGCATTTATTCCAACTTTGCTGTTTTTGTAAAAGTTATGCTCCAATTCCAAATCAAATAAAAATTACAGTAATAGCAAATTCATTTCAATTCTTAGTAAAGTATAGGATACCAGAGAAAATCTACTGAGGGTGGATCAAAAAAGACACTTTGTTCTGCTCTGTCCCTAACTTCCACTTTAGGTATTTGAGTATTATTATGTATTTGCTGGTTATCACAGAATCACAGAATGGCAGAGGTTGGAAGGGACCTTCCTTTGGATAGGGTCCAATCCTCTTGTCCAACCCCCCCTGCTCCAGCAGGGTCACCTAGAGCATGTGGCACAAGGTGGCATCCAGGCAGGTTTGGAAGATCTCCAGAGGAGACTCCACAGCCTCTCTGGGCAGCCTGTTCCAGGGCTCCGTCACCCTCACAGGAAAGAAGTTCCTCCTCACCCGGAGATGAAACCTCCTATGCCTCAGTTTAAAACCATTGCCCCTTGTCCTATCACCAGTCACTACAGAAAACAGTTTAGTCCCTTCCTCTCTACGATCATACCTGAGAAATTTGTACATGTTGATTAGATCCCCTCTCATCCTTCTCTAAGCTAAACAGGCCCAGCTTGTTTAACCTGTCCTCATATGGTGGGTGCTGCAGTCCCTTCATCATCTTGGTCACTTGTCTCTGAACCATCTCTAGGAGCAACACGTCCCTCCTGCACTGGAGAGCCCAAAACTGCACCCAATACTCCAATACTCCAGGTATTGGCCTCACCAGAGCTGAGCAGAGGGGCAGGATCCCCTGCCTCAACGTGCTGGCAACGCTCCTCCTGATGCAGCCAGGATCCCATTGGCCTTCTTGGCCATGAGGGCACATTGCTGCCTCATGGGTAACTTATTGTCAACCAGGACCCAAATCCCTTTTTGTGGAGCTGCTTTCCAGCAGGTCAACCCCTAATCCATCCTGCTGCCTGAGATTATTCCTGCCCAGATGCAGGACCCTGCACTTGTCCTTGTTGAACTTCATGGAGTTCCTCATGAGGTGCCCAACTCTCCATCCTGTCTAGGTCCCTCTGAAGGGCTGCACGCCTTATTGATCACCTTTTCCCTCACATGCCTAGAGATGGTCTCTAGGATGAACTGCTCCATCACTTTTCCAGGGATAGAGGTGAGAGTGACTGGCCTCTAGTTTTCTGGCTCCTCCTTCTTACCCTTTTTGAAGACTGGAGTGACTTTGGTTTCTTCAGGTATTCTGGCATCTCTCCTGCTCTCCTTGACCTCTCCAAGACGATGGAGAGCCGTTCAGCAATAACCACCACCAGCTTCCTCAGCAACTGTGAGTACATCCTGTCTGGGTCCATAGATTTATGGGTGTCCAGTTGGCCTAAATAACTGCTAACCCAATTCTCCTCAACTAGTGGAAAGTCTTCCTCACTTCTGGTTCTCTTTCTTCTATGTCCAGGCTTTGTAGTTGATGGGTACTGGCCTTTGCAGTGAAGACAGAAGCAACAGAGGTATTTAGTAACTCTGCCTTCTCTGCAACCTCTGTCACCAAGGCACCCTCCCCATTCAGCAGCAGACTAACATTTTCCCTAGTCTTCCTCTTGCTGCTGATGTATTTATAAAAGCCCTTCTTTTTGTCCCTGACATCTCTTGCTAACTCTAATTCCAAACTGGCTTTGGCCTTCCTCGTTGCATTCCTGCATTCCCTGGCAGTATTCTTCCCACGTGGCCTGGCCCTTCTTCCACATGACATATGTGCTCCTTTTCTCATTAAGTTTACCCAGCAGCTCTTTGCCCATCCATGCTGGTCTCGTGCCCCTGTTGCTCGACTTCTTTCTCGTAGGAATGTACTGATCCTGAGCTTGGAGATGTTACCTTGAAATTATCTTGAAGAGTCATCTGTTACTTTTTGTTCTATACTGAGAATCACTGAATTGATTGCGTCCTGTTGCGTCTCTTTGATCCCTCAGTAGTTCAAGTTTTCTCGTGAAGGCATGTACAGGGCACAATGGGAGCCTGCTCCAAGGCTGGAGCATGGCAGGGGAACACATGTCTGCACTCAGTAGTCTGAGCATGAGGCCTGTCTCTTGGGGAAGTCCTGCTTCCCTTGCAGCATTGTGACCAACCTATCCATTTTCCTTTGTGGCTCTGACTCGCCCACAGCAGGATGCAGTGCCAGTTAAAGACTTCTGTGTCCCTGATTTGTTTTTTCTTCATGGCAAGTTCGAAACACGAGGGAAAGCTCACCTCCATCTTCTGTCTTGGGAAGCACTCCCATTGTAGCAAAGGAATATTGTACAAGTAGCAGATAATAGTGAAAATAAGCAAGAAGATCAAACGTTACCTCTTCCATGCTCAACAGTTCTACATGTAAAGGAATATAGTGACAGTGGAGTGCAGGTCGGCCCGTTCTGATACTTCCACGAGCCTAATGGCAGCAATTGCCCTTTTTGAGGATAAACGTGCCTGGGAGCTCTGTGGGTGGACGAATAAAAGGCAGATGAATTCACAATAGAGTTAGATTGAGTGAGGCATATGGGGGAAAAATTTCTAAATTTCACACAAAGTGTTGGGGTCTGGCTTTGCTAGGAGTGAGATTATTCTGTGAAATTGTCAGTTCAGCATATGGTCAATCTCAGTGAAAATAGAAATCACTTTTTTAGGGAAGTTCTCTGCCACTGTAATCTTCAGCTTGCCCAGACCTTTGAATATGGTGTGCTAGTCTGGCTGCCAGTGTCTAAAACCACACAAGTCAGTAACTTTTGAAAAAAAAAAAGACACTGAGGATCAACAAAAGTATCAAATAGCTTATCAAGGGAAGTCACTCAGGAGGTAGACTTCAGTTTAGAAAAGAAACAGGTGGGTGGATTATACCTAGAAGCCTACAAAACCAGAAGTAGCATGAGCAGTGTGAAAAGAAGTTCAGCTGATCTTTATTACTTCCATATCAAGCATTGAAGGGTACCAAATGAAATCAAAGAGGAAGACTCAAACCAAAAGGTGGTGTGACAATTCTTGATTTGTGAAGCTATAGACTTGCTGTAGGATGTTACAAGTGTTAGTTCACATGAATTTAGGTGGTCAAGTAGCAGAGTTCACCAAAGAGGTTCACCAAACTGGAAAGACACACAGGCATATTGTGTATATATTATATATATATTTATATAGTCACAGAGGCACTTTACATGCTTGCAGTCTTCCCTTGATGTACCCTAGGGCACTGCTGAACACTGTGATAGAGGGGTCTTTCATCTGATCCAGTGTTGTCCATGGCTACTTGTCACTAGAATGAATGTGGAGTTCCTTTAGCAGTGGCATCCATATCACACCAGAAATAAGGTTCTGCTACTGCCACTTTGATGCACTTTAAATTCCAGGAATCACATTACTCTTTGTAGCTTCAGTGTTGGATTGGAAGCTTATGCCTGACCATCTATATGATGTATTTTCCAAATACATGTGAATTTTTGCTCCCTAGAGTTCTCTCTCATGAGTTATTTTTTGCTTCTTCTCCCTTGATTGTTCTGTTTTCATTTGGACATTTTGGAGCATACAGTGTTTGCTTGCTTGCCATAGCCAAACATTGTAAATTATTATCAGTGAATTATCATTTAACCACTTTCATAGTTTTTGTATCATATGCAAATTTGATTAGTTGTCAAAACAGAATGGTATGAAAAGAAGCCAAAGAATCGAAATGCTGAAAAATAAATATGCTGTCTGTTTAAATGTGGTCATTTTTTGTGTATAAAAATGAAAAAATTACCTGGAGTATTTTTAATAAATAAAAAGCATCTTTAGAAGACTAATTTACTTCACTGTAGGAGTTGATACTTTCTCAGCAAAGGTATTTTAGCCAGAAATCTTTGGTTTATTTCTATTAGAAGTAAGAAGTGTATGAAACTTCTCCGGTACCTGCGAGATAGCAGTATCCATGCAAACCTCATTCTCTTGCACATTTGTACCAAGGTGAAATATTGCATTATAGAAAGGTGTTTTTTCCCCTCAAGGATTACTCATTCAAGCTCTCTATGATTTCTGTCTCCATTACGATTAGTGGACTTGTTTTTTTAACACTGTAGTTACAGACATTATCCACCTGTATTATCTAATAAAATATAGATGAAAATTCATATGTTGTCATAGTAGGCAAATATTTGAGTAAAGCTCTTTGGACCATTATCTTTTATTTGTCCTCCTTATGGACAGTTCGGAGTAATTCTGCTATACGGAAGTTGAGACTAGTGATTTAGTTAATGTGCTTAACCTGAGTTCTCTAAGATTTTGTGACACTCCTGACAGAACAGATTACTAACAGCCCTACTCAATGTATTTTTTCAGGAAAATTAGCTTTACCATGTAGTTTTCTGTAGTTACCATGTACTTAGGGATTCTTGGGTTGCATAAAGCGTATATCCACATTAACTTTTTATTGAGGGTAAGGATTGCCTTTTTTGAAGAGAAGCTCCTTGACATCCTCAGTTTCAGAGCATTGGAAGCAAAGAGTTATTAAATAGCAAAGTAAGTGAAGAATCCTTCTGTCTTATAGAGGAGATAAGAAGTAAATTTGTCAGAGAATAAGATTGAATTTGATACTGAATTCATTGTCATTGCCAGTTTTGATGTGAGACAGTTTGTGTAAGTTAACATACTTTTCTGATTCACAAGATTGTTGAGAATACCTGCTTCTTGGCAGAAATAAGATCTCATGTAGCACTCTTAGCTGATACCGATTATTGCTCAAAAATATGTATTTTTCTTACCTATGCTAATTAAGTAGGAAGTAGTGCTTGAGGAAGCTGTTGGGGAGGTAAAGTAATAGCTTATTTTTAGCACAAATACTCTAGCAGTGTTTTTGGAATTAGTTAGTACTTGCATATAGCTTAAGTATTTTGCAGAAATTGTAGTTACATGATGTTTTCACTGTCAAATTTAATATTGGCAGTCAGTTGCATGGTAGCATTATTGTATAGATTTGGCAATGTAGTTTTGGATTTATTCTAAACTTTTAGTTACGTTTTGACTGTTGTAAAACTGTAGAACTGTAGAAATGTGAAGTTCTGCTGTTCTTTCTGCTCTTCTGTTCTGCTAGAACATAAAGTTCTCCTATGTTAATGACTCAAGAACAGCGAATGGTGCTGGCATTCAGCATTGTTATTTGTGAACCATGATCCTATTAAAATGAGCCTTATAATAAAGCTAATTTAGCTTATTTGGATGAGGGAATTTAAAATTGAAGCAAGGGTACAATAGAAACGAGTACATACAGTATATAACGAGTACAATAGAAAATGGTGGTAAGCATGCAAAACTGTGGGCCTCAGTCCATATAGACATTCTAGCCTTGCAAAATTTTCTTCTCAGATGGCAGAGAAAGGTTTCTTGAGGTATGGGAAAGAAAATAATGAGGTTAAATGCTGCAGGCTTTCTGTAAGCTTGTGGTGAATTTGATAGGAGAAAAGTCTCAAGGTCGAAGAACAGGATAGTGTGTGGGCACAAGAGATATCAAGAAAGAGTATCTTCCCTATAAATCCAGGAAGATTAGGTAAGCATCAGCATCCATTGCACAGAAGAGAAAGGTTGCAGGTTGGGTATAGTTTCTTGTCTTGAGGTAAACCGCCAGCAGGTAACAGTATGCCCTTATCTTAGTCTTTTGGAATTCTCTTGAAAAAACCCTTAAAATGTTTTGTAACATCTTCACCTCTTATGTGGACAGAGATTCTTAAGCCATTGAAGTATTCCTCTCTGCTGAGTGCTGCAAACATGCTACTTCCACTTGTAAAAGACACAGCTGAATCTGAGACAAATGAAAATATCCTCTTCTGCAGGGAATTACAAACAAATACTTGACAAAACAAAAGCATATGGCAAACAAAATACTTTGGAAAATTATGAAGGATATTACAGGGCAGTGATTTTGAGATGTCAGATGATTGTTGATAATATTGCACATTTTCAGTTGATTAAAAGAGTACCTAATCTCTTGAAGGTCATGGTCTATTCTTTAAGTGAAATCCAGTGACATGACTTGGTGGGATAATTCATCCATTCCCCTATTAGGGTTTTGGGCTTATTTCCATACCCTTGAGACAGAGACAAAAATGTTAGGCCATAAATAACAGTAAACACATGTCTGTCCATGCTATTTTCTAAGTATTATTTTTCTAAGTATTATTACAGGAAAATTAAACTGTTTTGAGTTACCAAACAGCAAGATGACTGCTTGGTAAGAAGGTGCTGGTGCCTTGTGCTGTTAATGATCGTCTGCTTTTGGAACAGGATACTCACATAAGGAATGCAATTCATTGGCAGTGCAGAGTTAAAACACTGGTTATTTCATTTATTTACTGTGAAGGACCTTGCCTTTAACATTACTTTTCAATTGTCTTTGGTCAGCTTTTGACATACTGCGCTGTAGTTTGCTAAAGGAAGAAGGGCAGCTTGCTAGAGGGAAGAAGGAGCAAGAGAAAGTTGAGTCGCAGAGTGAATTGGTGAGATATTGTTCACATTGCAGTAAGATAGTGATAAATCAGGTGTCTCTTAAGATGTCTTTGGGGAATAGCTATTCTGAACTTTTGGTAGTAATTACTGCAGTTCCTATTGGTACACATTCTTGTTTTTTGGAGGTGACTACAGCTTTGTTTTTTAAAAATACCAAGCAGAAAACCTCAAATCCCTAATGTGGCAATGCTTTCTATGTGACTTGCTCAACTCCAGGATAGGCTGACCAAAATGTGAATATGAGAACTGACAAAAGCACTTCATGCAGAGTTTTAATGGAGTGCCCGTGAGAGAGAAAAATTGCTAGGAAACAAGGACATAGTCATTCCTGTCAGCACACTGGGTGTGCAAGTCCATATGAGGCTTGTTAATGTTGATCTTCACATTAGAAGCCTGCGCCAAGGCTGGGGAAGTGCAGATACTGAGAATTTAGTAGACACCTGTATGAAAAAGAAAGATGAAAGCTGAATAATAATAGCTTCTTATACTTAATGGTATGCCTATTTCATATGCAAATATAGACAGTGAGTTTGATTTTCTTAAAGGCCAAAGAATACTATGGCAGGAAAAGAATATCTGTCTGGAAAGAATATTCTTCTGATTTGTTAGGTTATTGTAATTGCTGTTGCAAGAACTTTTCATCACCCAACAGGTTTGTTTTTTGTAATCTGTGTTTGTAATTTGATACGTTTGGTTTGAGTCATCCCTAAAGCAGTAAAGCCTGTGGCACTGTATTTACATAACTTCTATCTCAACACTTGCCTACATTTGGAATCTGCAGCAGGAAATTGCAGTTTTGCAGGGCTGCTAATGCCCCACCTTCTTAAAAATACACAAAATCACAAACCTTCCTCATCAGCTTCCATTGTTCTTCATGCGCAGATTTAATGATTTTGGAAAAAAGGTGACTGGTTCAAGTAATTCTGTATGTAATACATTTTACAGTCGGTCTGATACTCAAAACATTTTGATGGCTTATACTTTGTATAGTAGTCTGTCTATCCTGGAGGTTCTTCTGTATTCACGATTGCTTTCAAACAGAGGCTTTAGATAGAAGTCGATGATATGCGAAGAAAAAAGAACTTGATTGTCTAAATCTAAAATCAATTTTTGAATCTAAAATCAATTTTGTATTTATAGAACTAGAAAATCAGTCCAAAGGTAAACAGGCACAGGCATTTATTTTACTGTAGATGTGTTTTGTGTGTTGGGGTGTGTAAAACTGTGGTGTTGGGGTTTTTTTAATAATTATAATCAATTAACTATACATCAGTAGTCACTGATAATCCAAACCATTTAATAAATGGCTAACTCTGCTTGCATTGAAGTAGATTTCTTAATAGGCTTTTTTCTGTAAGGTTGAGATGTGTTGACGTTGAGATATTTAATGTAAATTGGAGAGCCTTGTTTTGGGGGCACTGTACAAGATGTGGGATTTAAAAATTAGTTAGCGTTTTGTACTTCTAAATTTTGCTACTTGAGGCAATTAATTTAATAATGTTATTCTGCCATCCACCCTTTGCTTTGCTGCCTTGCCCCACTCTCATAAACAAGCAAATGAACAAAAACCCCACTGCAGTCTCTATTTATCATGGTTACTTTCAATCTTTCTAAAAATTACAGTCATAGAATATAGAACAGATACTTACAGGATTAATAGTGGCAGTTGAATAGTTGAGCAGTTTTTTAAAGTCAAATTATTGTGGCACTCCTAAATTTCAGTGTTCAACTCTCATGAGGAAAACTTGAGCATTTGTCTCAATCTTGGATAAGAGGGACCAACTCTTAAAATTGATTTTTAGATATAATACTGTTTGAGGTCCAGCTTCTTATTTGTGAAAGATTGGGCTTGACAACAGTGGAAACAACACATTTCCTTTTGCTGGGGAAAAATCTCTGATTTGTACCATGAGTGTTCCTCCCCTCTTCCCCTGCACCACCTGGTACAAGGTGGAGATAGACAAACTGGAAGAAGGGCCAGTGAGACTTTTAAGTTAAGGAATAGTGTGCCCAGAGAACTATAAAATCTCCCATCTTTAGGAAAAAAAAAAATCAAAACCCCCTAGCTTTTAATTCGATAGGAGGAAATGGCAGGCAGAGTTCCTGTCCAGCCTGTATTACTCTATAACCGTATGCATTGGCTTGTTTCTCAGACTCTTTGATGGTGTAAGATGTTTGGCAATGGAGTGCATGTGACTGTTTTAAGTGTAAATGTTTTGACTTCAGATCTGCACTGTATATGTTCAGCAAAACGCTTTGGAAGTGTTGTGTCTTTTGCTTTCATAATGTTTGTAATGAATTTGAGGCACACTGACATATACAAACATAATTAAGAACAAATCTGAAGAGGAAGAAGCAGGATTAAGACCTCTTGTTAAAGACACTGTAATGTGGACATGGTATTTCTACTTGGTCCCATTGATTAGAGCTTTATTTAGAGAGACAGAGAAAGGGTTTTTTTTTTTTAATTTCTTTCTCTGTTTTCATCTTATCTTGACTGCATTATTCCCATCATGGTATTGGCCAAATACATAGGCTTTTAGGTAGTAACTGTGCTTCATACTTAGCTTGCAGTGAGGCTTCTTCTGGAGTTCGCAACCTACATAGAGAAAGTAAATCCACATTACCTGAGGCAAATTTTGGAGCTGAGAAAACAGAACAGGATGCATTCGCTTTTCCTTCTCCATTTCCCTTTTTGAAGATGTTACTTATGTAGGGTAGAGAGAAAAATAATAACAAAAGGCATTTTTAGACTTCAAAAGTGGCTATGAAACTTGTACCTGAAGTGTGTATATTGTTTGTGGAGTTTAATTTTGCAGTGTATTTTGGCCAACTAAAATTCTAAAGCGAAGAGGTTCCTGAATTGCTGTAATGTGGCACTAGTATTCCAATATTCTTGTCAGTTGAAATACAAACAAGTGCAGGGTGATTTAAAATTTGCTTGAGAGTTATGCTTTGTAAGTCACTTTTTCTGGAACTGTACACATCTAAAAAGTTGTTTTTATATATTAATTTCCAAGGGTTTCTCTTGAAAGGCTTCTGGCTTTCTTCCTTGTGAATAAACTTCTGGGTGGCTTGAAGATGCAGATCAAAAAACTACAGTGTCCATTTTTATTGGATAAGGCATGCTGGTGAAATGAAAACCTATTTGAAGAGTCGTAAGTGATTAGTTATTAAAAATTTGAAGTCATTGCTTATATGAATGTTTTAAAATAATTCTGATTCAGACTCTGGAAAATCCAAAGAACAGTCACTGGCATTAAGCTACATGTTTCCATTACAGATATGTGTCTGTGGAGGGAGTTTACAATTTATTTATTTCTTTTTTCCACAGAGAAGTAAGTGGTCAGTCAAACAGAGCTAGCTGAATCCCACAAAAGATCATAAAACTTCTTTTGCCAATTAAAGGCAAAGGTCTCCACAGTCCACATATTCTGTATTGGTACATTGCTTACCAGTGAACTTGAGGGAAGATTGTGAGAATCAGGGTATGATTTTATACTGATTCATTATAATAAGCCTCACCAGTGCCAGGGTGCTGTGGGAATTTTGAAGCAGCACAATCACAATGTGCTTAGTTGCACTCAAGAATGATAATCATGACCCTTCCCTTCCCTTCCCTTCCCTTCCCTTCCCTTCCCTTCCCTTCCCTTCCCTTCCCTTCCCTTCCCTTCCCTTC